>VOQJ01003282.1:13425-24843 GCA_015052665.1 Apistogramma diplotaenia
TGCCCATAAAACCAGTTTTGGTGTGCGTGTGCATAATCAGTCATGAAGAGCTGCTGAAGACTCCTGCAGGGGTAAGACCGTTTCTACAATTTCATTTATCTGTGCAGAAATGTGACTGATGTTCATAATGTTTGTTTTTTGATTTAGCAAAATACCAAATGCCATGTTACCCATTGAAGTAAAGGCTGCTGTTGTTGATGCTGATAATGATGATGCTTAAGCAAGACAGAATCCCATAACATTTTTCCCTTGTATACCGTGTGACCTGCTTTCCTCCCAGGCCTAACTTAAAAGGCTTGTAGGGGCAGCGAAGGGCTGAGTCCATAGTTCAACACCTGTAAGTCACAAACAACTAGTTCAACAAAAGACTGATGCCTGTTTTCTGTTTTGTTTTCCTTTTTCTGAGAGGAGGACTCTTAAGGAGAGAAAAAGCATTGCCATATCCCGCGTTTTTCTCGTTATGAATGCCTCAAGTTGAATATGTTCCATGGGTCTTTAAGGCCATTGAAGTGGTTTCCAGTTTCATTCATGCTATGCTGTAGTTTATGCTGCAACTTTGAAGCAACAAAATGCATCCTGTAGCTTTAGATGAATGTTGAAGCTGTCTCTCTGAGTGGGAGAGCTTTTTGATTGTTCCTGGTTTTCCGGTTAGGATCCCAGCTTCTTGTACAAGCTTTGCACTTACTAGCAAAGAGCATGTTCATCTATGAAACCAAAACCTGGAAACCACTTGATCTGTTCACAGTTGTGAATTGATTGCAGGGGTTCCCTGCATCTTGTGTGGCCTCAGCTGAACCTGTCTGTATTTTGCTCTGCAGAAACTTGAGGAAGAGAAGGATAAGCGGGAGAAGGAGCGGCTGGAGTTTGAACGTGAAAGGAAGGAGCGGGAAAAAGAGCGGGAGCGGGAAAGAGAACGGCGGGACCGCGAGAGGGAAAAGGAGCGAGAACGGGAACGGGAGAGGGAACGAGAGCGGGAACGGGAGAGAGAGCGAGACAAAGACCGTGACCGCAGGACCAGGGAAAAGGAGACAGACAGAAGTCTTGAAAGGAGAGCCAACCGCAGCCGATCCAGGTGAAGCAAAAAACCTCAAAATAAAGCATAAAGACAAATTACAAACAAACATGTAAAGCTGTTAAATCACCAGCTTAATACTTAGATTTGCCAGGTGTTTTTATGTGGTCAAAAATGAAAGAAAAACGTACATGTGGCTTTATTTTTGTAGGGAGGTCAGCCGAGACAGAGAAAAGAAGAGAGACCAAGAGGATGAAGAAGAGGCATATGAACGCAGGAAACTGGAGAGGAAACTTCGAGACAAGGAAGCAGCCTATCAGGAGGTGGGAACAGCTGAGCCAAAAAAGATAAAAACCCATGTGTGAGAAAGATGTTACCCTACCAGCAGTGAGGTCACAGCTCCTATGTTCTACAGTACCAAATGTTTAAAAGAAAGTTTATAAAGTTCAGTCTATAGAAGCAGTAAAATTCACATAAATTGACTTATGAGGTGGTATTCACTGTCAAAAAAAAGCAGGAAAACATCAACTTAACTTAAATTTTTTGCTCAGTAACATCTCTTAATTACTCTTTTACCTTAGCTAAGGGTAGCGCTTGTGTGTGGTTGCTGCTCATCTGACAATATGTTTATTATAGCGGCTGAAAAACTGGGAGCTCAGGGAGAGGAAGAAGGCGCGGGATTATGCCAAAGAGGCAGAGAGAGAAGATGAGCGTCGACGAGAAATGGTAAGAGGGTTTTGAATGATTACCGATTTTCAATGAGGTGTTGTACTATTAAACAGTTAAGTTCATACTACACTCACTTATCCTGCCAGTTTATTAACCAGGAGTCTGTACTATGAAGCAGGATTAGGAGGACAGTGGGGTAACTTCAGGGTTAACTCTGGGTTTAGAGTTACAGAGGTGGTTAATTTCTTACCAGAGTATGTTGGTACATTACTCTGCAGACATGATTTGCTCCAGAAAAGATGAGTTTAAAGGAAAAACTGCACAAAATTGCAGCCTACTGACCAATCAGGGGCTTACCTGGACCTCAATGTGGAGGTCTATGACAGCCTGCACCCTAAGCCTTGTGCTTGTAAATTTTAAATAGAGTTTAACAAGTAGGGTAAGCCTACTTACTGGTTTGAATTCTCTACTTACTCTCAGCCCTAAACAGCATGGCCTATTAATTTAAAAGAATATAAGTGTGTCAATAATAATTGTCAAATCCCCCAAACCATGTCTTAATGATGAAGTTATGATACGGGTAGGTCTGTTAAATTAGGCTTGTCTGTAGGACTTTTCTGTTCCTCCTGAATCCAGCACTTTTCAGTAGTACACATAATGTCAGTGTATGGCTAATATTGCAGTGCTTACACACACTTTGCTGCAGCGGCTGTTTTCCTTTGTCTTTTTTTCCTATTTTTCTAATATTCTCATTTTATCTCGGTGAAATCAGTTCAGCTTCCAGTTTTTCATGTTTGTGATTGGTTATATGCTGCCAGCTGTCCTGTTCATATAGCTAGAATGGGGAAACCCAAGGTTGCCTTATTAAGTTGATGACTGCCTTTGTGTGCCTGCATAGTCTAATTCCTCACGGCAGTGTGAGTGTAGTCAGATAAGGAAAGGATATGGATGTATCAAACTGGCTTTGTAGTACAGAAGCCAGTTTTTCCTCATAAAACTACCAAAGCGAATCTGTTTTTCAGCTCTAAGCTTAACTTTGTGTTGTCCTGGTGAGATGCATTTAATTAATTATAAGTCTGTTCTTTTTGTCAAAAATAAATCTGCTTTATATGTTATGTTCATGTTGTGGTTCTGTGTGTTATGATTTAACAATTTAGATGGTAGAATTTTTTCGAAGAAATTGTTATTGTGAAGAAATTTAGTTTTTCCTGTGTTTTCTTCAGATGAAAGAAGGCAAACGATTAAAAGAGTTTCTTGAAGATTATGATGATGACAGAGATGACCCAAAGTATTACAGGTGAGTGGTAACTCTGGCGAGGTGGACTGTCCATCAAAAAGAAATGCACTCATAATCTAATAGGATCTGCATTTGATACCTTGAGGTATCTTGCAGATGTTTCTTTGTGATATTTACACTGTTCAGTGATGGATGTTGTGAATTTAAATCAAGACTGAGCCTTTAGGTGTTCATTGCAGTGCAGATGCGAGTTATATGACACTTAGATGTCTAAATTGAATAAAATAGAATACCTTTATTTGTCATTATACAGAATATACAATGAGATTGGAAGGCCACACGTAAATAAAATAAAATATAATGTATAAACAATAGAATTGATATGCTTATAAACATGATGTAAAGTGGGTCCTGCGCATGTCAAATTATGCTTCAGGTCAGGTGTGCTGTAGTCGAGGAGTTTCCTGTGGTCACAGATGTTTTAAACTCAGGATTCTAATTGGCTATTGCATAATCACTAATCATGTCACACTGTTGTGTATCCACAATAAAGGTTTCATATACAACATTGGTTGTTTATCATATACTGCTGATTTTCTATTGTCACTAATATTGACACATAGGTGTCTTCAGACTTGGATTCTCATGAAGTGAACAGTGAACACTTGAGAGAAAACGGTTACCGTTCTGTATACAGTGAAAACACTAAAGCTTTGCAGTTTAGCATCGTCAAGGGCTTCACCGAGCTGAACAGAGATTGTGTTGATCTAAATCTCTAGGTGGAGTCTGGTAAAGTACAAAGCCTGAAAATATCAAAAATGTTACCTAAATTTCATCGTAAATTCTAAATGTCTGACTTCCTGTTGGTCGGTTTAGTGTTTGCTCCAAGAGGCTTTTAATTTTGTTTAGTCTTGGAACATTAAATATGAGATGTGTTCAGGTCTGGACTCTTTACTCTTTGTGCCTCAATGCAAATCACTGAAATCTGCCACACTGCCATCATTTTGATGAAAAGTCGCATTTATCAAGACGGTTACACCAACTGAAGGTGTTCCTGACCTAATTTTAGATCGCTCAAGTCAACCTGCATGAAGCTCAAGTGTAAAATATGTAATTTCCTGTTGCCACTAGGCTCCGGCTGTTGGTAAATATTGCCATACATGTGTTCAGGGGTGGATCGATGTATGTGTGAATTACGCGAAATGAAAACTTAATCGGAAATTATCTAAATTTGCTGTGGTGGTATGAAAACAGCCTTCAGTGACAGCTCAACAGCTTTGCAATTCATCATTACCAAGGTATTAAATCCCTAGGAGGAGTTTGAAAAAGTAAAACACCTGGAAATCACAAAAATGGTGCAAAACTCACCTGTTAAGTTCAAAATGACAGACTTCCTGTTGCCTTTAGGGTGTATCTCCAAGAGGGTTTGTTTATTTTTTGTGCTAAGTATGTGCAAATTGTGTACCAAATTTGATACGTGTATGTGAAACACAGCGGTGGGGCTCCTGCCTTGCAATTATATAGGGGGTGCTACAGAGCCAGTTTCCTCCACCCGTGTGAGAGACCTATAATATACGTAAAATTTCATCAGACCTGACACGTGCAAAATTTCCTGAGTTTTCAGGCATGTACTCAAATGCAGTTTTTTGTAAATAGCAATAAACAGAGCAGAAACAATGGGTCTCTTCACTGTTGGTGCTTGGGCCCTAAAAAGCAGCAGCAGCAGATGCTGTGTGACCCACATGTGGCTCACAGCAGCACATGCAGTACTGCAGCCATTGTTCTGAAGGCTGTTATTTTTTTTATGACCCCTAGGGGCAGTGCACTGCAGAAGCGTCTCAGAGACCGAGAGAAGGAGATGGAGGCGGACGAGCGTGACAGGAAGAGAGAGAAGGAGGAGCTGGAAGAGATCAGACAGAGGCTGTTAGACGAGGGACATCCAGACCCAGACGCAGAGCTACGCAGGGTATGCTTGTCTGTAATGTCATATAAATATGTGTTTATCTGTATCGGTCTGTGCTGGGTGGGCATGCTGTCTGTTGTCTCTGTGAAGGTCACTTCATCTCGTCTGATTCTCTCTGCACATTATGCACGTCTAGCTTTCATTATCTGTTGACCTTCTTTTTGCTACAATGCTGTGATTGGATGATTATTTTCTGCATATCTGCCTGTTATTGGTCCAGATGGAAGAAGAAGAGGAGGAGCGTCTGAGACAGCCTCCCATCATCCAAGAGCCAGAACCTGAGGAGGAACGTGAACGCCACAGGGGTTCACGAGACCACCGGGACCGCCGACAGGAACAGGAAAGGGCAGAGCCCCGCTCACGACCCCCCCACTCAGACAACGAGGTGGAGGAGGGTGAAGAGGAAGAATATGACAATGATGAAGATAACCCGGACGTAAAACCACGCCTGAAGCCCACAATGCGGCCAATCACAGCAGCACCGTCTGTGTCATCAGCCAGTGGAAATGTGTCTCCCAACACACCCGGGGAGGAGTCACCCTGTGGCATCATCATTCCCCACGAGAACTCCCCACCTGAGGCGCTGCCACAAGAGGAACACCGGCCAAAGATTGGCCTCAGCCTGAAACTGGGTGAGTCTGAAATCCTCGGTCCTCTTTATTAAAGGATGAACAGACACAGAGTAATGTAAATGTAATTTTATTGACAAAAAATGAAAAAAAACTTTACAGTATTGATTAATAATGTATCTGTTTTAGTTTAAGGCTTAAAAACGAATAATGGGAGATTAATTCCAGCACTCAGTTTCCAGGATTTCCTTTTTCTAAGATTTGGAACAACTATCCTGTCTGAAAATGAATTAGTGTCAAGTTAATTTCCCCCCTTTTTAGACTTTGATTAGTGTGAATTGCACTGAAAGAAGGCATATTTTGAGATTTTTATTTATTTATTTTAAAGCTCAGTAACCACATAGTGAAAATCTGTAAGACGCCTACACTATCCTACATGGACCGGGGTGCTGTTCCAGAGAGCACGTTTAACAAACTCTGACTCCAGCTCTAAACTCCGAGTTGATAAACTCTGAGTCGGTTCCAGGAAAAACTAATCAGAGTTGTTTCTGTCACCTCTGAACATGTCCACCCTGAGCAGTCCGTGTGGAAAGAAAGCAAATGCCAGAGAAAAACCTCAATTTTTCTTCCAGTTGACTGAGGAATAAACCATGACGTTCATCTGAAAACCAGGAAAAATAAAACAAAACTCACATTTGCTTCAGCGAGCCGGTTGAGATCAGACTGAGTCAGTTACCAGGGTAACAGAGTTTAAGTTGGCCCTCTTTCTGGAACAGAAAACTAGGGTCTCCCTCATCTTGGGTTTAACAAACTCAGTTTTCACTGAACTGTGCTAACCACACCGTACCTTTCATTCTCTTTAAGCTTTTTCTTGACTGGAAAGCTTGAGAAAAGAAAAGACTTTTACCTTTTAATTTTTCAGTTACTGTTTATATAAGGAACACAAAGAGCTCCATTATCTATGAATTTTGAAATTAACTTGGATTACAGCAGGATGGACAGAGACAAAGTAGCTTCACATGAAAAGTAAATTAACTCTATTCTTGATGAGGGTGAATTAAAATATAAATGGGCTGCCTTTAAGGGAACCAACGGCAGCCCTTTTATATTTTTACCCTTTAAGACACTGTCCAAAGGTGTTTAAATAACTAAGTTTTCAGAGGATGCTGAACTAAAACAGCACTGCAGTCATAAAACTATGTCCTCTCCAGGTGCCACGGGAAGCCCCAGTCAACCCAACGCAGGCAAGAGGAAGAAGCTTCCAGTGGACAGCGTCTTCGACAAGTTTGATGACGAGGAGGCCGATGAACAGCCACGCAAGAGGAAGCTGGTACCCCTGGATTATGACGACGACAAGAGCCTCGGGGTGGACGGTGCCGGACTGTCCAGCATAAAGGGAGCCAATGCTGAGGAGAAACGCAAACACATCAAGAGCCTGATCGAAAAGATTCCTACAGCAAAGCCCGAGCTGTTCTCCTACCCTCTGGACTGGTCCATGGTTGACACGGTAAGGAGTGGAGGGGACATCTGCAGTGTTTCATTGAACTTCTGTTTTTTTTTTTTTTGGTAAGAAAATCTGTGCTAAGAATAGATTAAAGTTGGGGAGAACTTGCAGGGTTTAAGTGATCAAAGAGGGTCAATTCATGACCTTAATCTGGGTTTGCTGGGACATGTAATATAGAAATCATAACTATCCTCTTCTACAACAAAACCCTTGTCATTTCTTGCTCCACAGACATTAATGGAACGGCGTGTTCGTCCCTGGATCAATAAAAAGATAATTGAGTACATTGGTGAGGAAGAGCCAACGTTAGTGGACTTTGTCTGCTCTAAGGTAATAGTCATGTGATGTCACATGTTGCTATCGGACTCAGAGGGAAAGTGAAATGAAATGATCCTGATACATTTTTTCCCATATGCTTTCAGGTGATGGCTCACAGTACACCGCAGAGTATTTTGGATGATGTTGCCATGGTAAGTAAAGCTATAGATATGTTTATAAATGCTTGTGTTTTTTTTTTTAAATACCAAAATGTACTCATGGCCACTTCATTATGTACATCTGTTCACTAGTGTAAATGTCTAATCAGCCAATGCAGTTAGGCATGTAGAATTGGTCAAGACAACCTGCAGAAGTTTAAACTTTGAACATGACACGGTTGTTGGTGCCAAACCGATGGTCTGGACATTTCAGAAGCTGCTCTTCTGAGGCTTAACCACCCAACCATCTCTGGGGCAGTTCTGTGTGAAACTGCCTTGTTGATGTCAGAGGAGATGTGATGGGTGATAACTGAGCTAATATTCACACAAACCCACCACAATTGGACAGTAGAAAAAATGTTGCCTGCTCTGCTGTAACATTGAGATGGAAGGCCAGAAGGCATGAATCCATCCTGTATCAATGGTTTGGGGTGTTGCTGTATAGGGGTGTAGGGGATGTTTTCTTGGCACATGTTGGGTCCTTTAGTACTGAGAATCATTTACATATCACAGCCTGAGTGTTGTTGGGGACCATTCTGCAGTCAGATACACCTGCAGATGTCTGCCATCGAACTGCAGTTCAGTAACTTTACTTTTGTTCTCGTTCAGGTTCTTGATGAGGAAGCAGAGGTCTTCATAGTGAAGATGTGGCGGTTGCTCATTTATGAAACTGAGGCTAAGAAGATTGGCCTGGTGAAATAAACCACTGAAGATGAAACCCGCACCCCAAACAATGTGTATAATACTGTAGCGAAATTATGTCACCCCAAAGTGACTTGACCATACCAGTACAGACTAACTGCAGATTCTGCTCATTCTCACTGCTGCACCACCAGTTCAGGTCTTTTTTTGTTGGTCTTTTTAAACATACTCAGGCTGCTTCCACCCTCCTCCACTCTGCAGGTGCTGTGTCGGTGTGCTTTTGTGTATATACAGTTTGTCATTATTTGGCTATGACGAAGCTGCAGACAGCCACCCAGGGTCACTGTGTTGGAGATGAGACCCATTGTTCCTAACTTTAATTTCTATTACATGCCAACACCCACGCAGTGAGAAGAGTCTGCAGGTTTGCCACAAACAGTTCACCATTTCTCAAACGATTCTTTGAAGTAGTGAAGTTTGGCTTACAGTTCAGTGTGGGTTGGTTAAGTGGACACAAACTTAAGAGTGAACAACTACAACTAGGATGTTTTTTGAATGATTACACTTATTTATTAAGGGTTTTGGACACAGTTGCATTCAGTAAACTGATTATTTCCCTCCTCTCTCCATTTTTCATCACATTCCTGAAAAACTGGTTAGTTGTCTCCAGTCCGTCTCAAAAACATCTAGATGACATTTGAAATGTGTCTACTGCCAACACCCACAGGTGACATCGTCAACGCTGTAAAAGCACACTCGTCATAACCACTATAGGTAAATGAGCTAAGAATGAAAAAAATTGACGTCAAGATGCTCTCCATTTGTTTTTGTATTGGTGAACATTTGAATAAATAACTTTTGTAATCATGTGAATCATTTTTTTGGGTTGTTGAACTGTTAAACTTGATCTCATGCCCTAAAATTTGGAGGATTTGGGATTAAAGGTTAACTTTTTTGCAATTCAGTTCCCAAATAAGTGTTTAGATTCTTTGCTGTGTGACATACATGACCAGTGCCCACATTTTAACTACCTACCTCAGATAATTTGACCAACTCTTAATGCCCAGAACGAATAGGAAAAAAATCAAAAGGTAACTTTAATGGGCAAATGTGCACAAAAACATTGACACTCAACGCTTAAATCAAAGTTTGGGGTGATTTAATGATTGTATATCACCGTTTATTCCAGGTTTGTTTTTTTAAATGGCAAAAAATTTAAGGCAAACTCAAGTGACAGTATTCCTACTCTGTTTACCCAACCTGAAGCACTGCTTTTTGGGGGGGGGAAAAAAAATCTTAGCTGTTGGAACAACTTCATTAAACAAAGAGGCACTGAGATCAAAACTTCCAGGTCTTTATTGATACGATGGGAGCGAAACAAGAGCCAGTAAAAACCCTTTAACTGGAAGAGAATCGGCACACAAAGTTACTGCCGGCTGGTGCAGAGACAGAAGAAGCCTTTCCCCTTCATCAGTCACATCCAGTGAGCAGCTGGAGATAAAGTGCCACGGATACTGAAGACACTGGGCTCTTAAAGCAAGAGGTAAAGTGAAAGGCCACAGATTTTTGTTTTAGAGTTATTTAATCAAATCGGGGGAATTTAAAATAAAAACTACAGTGATGCTTGTAATTTAACCATCCTTGTGTCCACGTCTGGTTAAGAAAAAGCCTTTTTGAGTTACCTTCTGAGACAAACTCGAACGGGGATGTTTGCCAATAAAGTAGTAACACCAGTTAATGGTTACAATGTGAAAGTTAGCATCTGTTGGACTGAGTGACTGAGGCCAGGTCTGTCCATGTATTTTTATTTCCTCCATTGATGTTTTTGTCTCCACCAGCTTTCCAACGAGGACAGACTCAGTCCTCTGTTTTGGCCTCCATCTCCTCTGCGTCGTCGTCTCCGTCCACTTCGGCGTTCTCGCGCTCTAACCTCTCCAGCTGCCGGGCGAGCTCTGTCTCATCAGTGTCTGTCACCACCTTAGGCTGCAGTATAGAGTTTACAATTTAAGCATGTGTGCCACACAAAATATATAAATATATTTAAAGAAAAAAAAAAGGAGGTTGCAATATTGCTCTTTTGGCCAGATGTTCTAAAAATAAGTGAAGTCACTGAAGTGAAACCACTCACCTCCATCTGGATGTTAAAGACGCCTCTCTTCTCCTCGATCTTCTCCTTGATAGCAGCCATGGCCTGGTTGAGGACAGACAGGCCTTCTGTGCGCTCCAGGGTGGTCGTCGTCATCACGTAGCGAGGGGGAGCAATCAGGTTGATCTGCCAAGAGCGAACGCGGCGACAGTCTCACTCACAGTTATGGAAAAATCCACACAGAGCAGAAAACTACAGCTGGACACTCATTTTAGTCTCGGCAGAGGAAAGTCACTCTATGACTGAACAGAGAAGGATTACCTTGATGGGCATGGCCTCTGTGGAGCAGCCGAGTCCGGCTCTCAGAGCTTCCTTCACGGCGTCGATCCCCTCGTACCCGTAGCACGCCACTTCAATGTCTGCACGAGGGAGAGGAAGACAATGGAAGTCATCTTCACATTTCTACTTCATTTCCAAGTCCAACTAAGAAACGGTTAAACAGTCGCACCTGCTCTGATTTTGACAGCCTGTGGAGTGAGTCGCCTGTTGATGTTATCAATCAGCACATTCCTCTCCTCCTCCGTTAAATCCAGGCCATCCAGGATAGCAGGGTCTCTGAAGCAGTCACCAAAATTAAAAGATTTTACAGACACTGATGGCTAGCGTTTTTGTTTAAATGAGTGTCGAAATTAAGACTTACGATACAGCCTGTTTGAAGACATCATAGGCGCCGTATCCCGGCCGCTTGTATTTCTCATCAAAGACCCAGGCGGTGCGCTGGTACAAGCTCTCTAGCTGCTCGTCCTTACTGTACTCCAACACTTCCGCCACGTGTCGCAGGATGCTGTAAACCTGCAGGCACCTTAAAAATCAGCTCAGCGCAAACAAAACTGTAAAATGAACAAGTTTTAAAATTCTTAAAACTACAGGTCTAGCACAATATGTTTGGCATGACTGATGAAAACTAGGTAGAAAAAAGCGTGAAGCTGGATTCAAAAAGAAAAAAAAAAATGAAGCATTAAAAGGTTTAAATCCTGTCAGGAGGATGAGCTTCTTGCCAGTGGTGGACGGACACTTGCTTCTGCAGAGCCACACAGTTTGTGGGTGTGGTTTGGTAGAAAGAAAACTGTCCTAATAGTGTTTTTTGTTTAAGTAACAGGTTCGTGATTTCTAGAAAGAGACAGTTGTTGAGCTGAAAAAAAAAAAAAAAGGTTAAAATTCAATTAAAAGTTTTTATTTTGGGGATTTTTTCCTCACCCT
>VOQJ01003282.1:32060-42570 GCA_015052665.1 Apistogramma diplotaenia
TGCAGTTCCTGTTACCTCACTGGAAGCTGTTTACCATTTCACCACAAGTCCCAATGTGACCCTGTTGTAATATGTGATGTGCAATTCAACAAAGCTGAATACTAAATCCAAATAAAGATGCTATAAATATTCAACCACTGACTGACTGATGCACCCACCCACACAACCTAAAAGGCAGAAACATGTAAAGGCAAAACAGGAAAGGTAACCCTGGAATGATGGCAATTTGGGACCAGAATGCTAAATGCAACCATGTATTTTTACTTAGGCTTTTGCAGGAGTTGGATATGTTGCTGTAGGAATTTTTGAAAAAAAAAAGACCAACAACTGCGAGTCAGCTGTCTTCAAAAAGTGCAGTTTGTGTTGTAACATACATTACTTACCAGACGCCTTTTTGCCTTCATTCTTCGTGGCACAGATTCAATGATGTGACAGCATCACAGTTGCTGCCTATATATCGGCTACACCTCCATGATGCGACGCTTCTGTTCCACTGCATCCCAGAGCTGCTCTGTTGAACTGCGACCTGGTGATTGTGGAGACCATTTGAGTGCATTTCCATGTTCAAGTAACCAGTTTGAGATTATCTGAGTTTTGTGACATGGTGCTGCAAGCCATCAGACGGATACTCTGTGGTCACACAGGGATGGACATGGTCAGCAAAAATACTCAGGTAGGCTTTTTTTAAACCATTGATAACAAGTCAAGAAAATATTCCCCCACACCACCACCACCACCTACCTGAACTGTCGATTACAGGCAGGATGTTACTTTTACATTTATGCCAAATTATGACCCGACAGCAGAAACCAGGCAACATTTTTCATAATTTCTATTGTCCAACTTTGGTGCGATCCCCTGCTGCTGTAACCTTGTTTCTGGGTTGAATGTGCCGCGCTTCCCGAGAAGTGCTCTTCTGCATACCTTGACTGGAAGTTTCTGAAATACTCAGCCCATCTGGCACCAGCAACCGCACCACATCACTTAAAGGTCAATTAAATTTAAAGCTTACCTTTCCTCCCCTTTCTGATGCTGTTTGAACTTGTCTCCATGCCTAAATTCACTGTGTTGCTGAACTGTGATTGGTTCACTAGACACTTACCTTTATGAGCAGCTGAACAGGTGCACCTAACAAGGTGGCCACTGTGCGTGTTTATACTGAACTTCTGAAAAATCTCCATCTAACAACGAGACCACAACTAAAAATTCTCAATAAAAGCTAAATGCAAAGTGGTCTAACAGTAGCACCCATTTTTTTCAATGCAGACCAAATGTATTGCTTGTTCACATATATATGCATTTTATTTTATTAACAATTCATGAGCACAAAATTGTGCTTATAAATTTGTAAATACCCCGCAAAGAGTCAATACAGTATTCACTGGAATAACTAGCTCAGTGGTTCCCAAAGTCAAGAGTGCTGTGGCCCACTTAAAAAAAACAGAAAATCCCACGAGGCCCCTTTAAGCTTCCGGTCGTCTGATACTGCCAGGTGTGAAATTTTCCTGACTAGAAGCCCGTCTTCACTCTCATCAAAATACAAGAGAAGGTGATGTATTTCCTGGAAATTGTAAAAATCATAAACTGTCAGCTATAAATTGCTAATGCTGCCCGGTCATATGTAAAGTGCTGATGTCAATCTGTGACCGACTTGCCACTGGGACGCAAACTTCAATACAAGAGCAGTAAATTTATGTCAGAGTAATGAGAAACATCACAAACTACCCACCTCCTATTACCCGTTTTAATTTACTTCTCATGTAAATAAATATATTTATATAAATATGTAACTATGCATATTTGTGAGTCATTTTAAACTGAACGGCGCAGTACGACCCACACTTTGGGAACCACTGCTCTAACTGATAGCAGATCTTATCAATACTGATATATAAAAAAAACAACCCGACAGCACTTAGCAGCATTACTGTTTGCAACAGCTAGAGTGGTCTGTTATCACAGCAGAAAACCATAAAGTGAGACACAAAATATAATAATACTGACAAAGGAAGAACCTCTGGAGCAGTGCAGTTTACAGATCTGTCTCCCGTAATTCTGACTGGGAGACGAAGCTCTGCAGCCGCTTTCAGTAAAAAACAGATGCTTCTCTTCTGTTTGCTACCTAAGAAGGTTCTGATTTGCTGCTTGATCCTGGAGCCAATTAAAAACCATGACATAAACACACAAAATGTAACAATAAAACATTTGATCCTTTGGTCTAGAAAATCTGTACAATCATAAATAACTATTAAGCATGGGATAGAAATAGTTCTATTTAGTTGACAAATGACTTTGCATAAAACTGAGATGAACAAAGAACTTCATGAAACAAAAAAACCACCCACAGACCAACATAAAAATCAAAGATGAGACTCGAGTCCGTCCCTGCAATGATCGCTTCCTCCATAAACGAGGAAAACGTGCACGTGAAATTCCAGTGACAGTTTACCACCGTCTTTCGTTCATTTCTCGCTCTCCAGTCTTGCGCTGACCGCCTTCGACTCCCCGCGCAGCAGCACCACGACCTCTAGCACAGCCAGGAGGTGGGCACCCACTGCGGCTCGGTGTCCAGTTTATCTATCAGCCTGCGCAGCTCGCGGAAAGCCTGGTCTGGATCCGTGTTCAAGATGGTCGCATCAAAGTAGTGGCCGAAATTCTGCTCCATCTCGCGGGCCTTTTCGATGACCTCCTTCAGCATCTCCGGCTGTGCACGGGGAGCAGACGTTAGTTTGAGAAACTGCAGTACAACTCTGAGTATTATCTATTATCAATCTATTATTGATAAGACACGGACATGCCTGGACGTTCTCCCACACTTTAACTGCTATCTATATGAGGAAAAAGTGCTGCATTTCAGACCACATGTACACACACTTTTCTTATTTTTAATCTTAAATATTATTTTAACATGTGCAAAAAGTGCGTTACAAATAGTCTGTGAATAGTGCGTCTGGCTTCTCATTTTGCTGTTAATTGTGGGTGTGATAAATTACTGCAGCTGTTCACATTGGCCAGCTTTATCTCCTTTTCCCTCTTCTTCCCTTTGTTTCTGCTCCTTTTGCCAGACCCCTTTTTTGTTTAGTCTGCGATTTCAGACCATGAAACAAAAACGCCTTCTCTCCACCGCTTCACTCGCAGTTTTACTTTTGTTTAGTTTGTGTGTGTCTGGCCCCTTGTTTTACCATCTTATGAAGTTATGAAACCCATTTTTTAAGAAATATATTTGACTACAGACTGAGCTTTGTTTTCTTTTCTATGCTGGACAGTATTTACCTTTGGTGTTTTCCCCTCTGTGCCCAGCAGAGTGCGTAGTCGCTCCTGAGAAGGAGGAGCTATGAAGATGACATATGGCTTGAGGTTGGAGGATCTCAGCACCCGCAGTGACTGACAGAAGAGAAATTAAGGCACAAAGGAACAAAATAAACAGAAATACCAACACAAGTATCAAATATCAGCTTTGATTCACTTTTGACAGATTAAGATTCATGTTGAGGAAGTGAAAAGGGGTCATTATGTTTTGACAGGGCCACAGTGGTTAAGATCACAGACAAAGGAGGATAAAATGGGCTTCGTAATTAACACGTTAGTGTCTGGACTGTAACAGGAATCTGCTCTCCTACCCGTGTGTGTAGGCAGAGCAAACAGATGCGTCCAGAGTTGATGACGTGTCGAACAGAGTCTGTGCTGGTGCCGTATAAGTTCTTCTCGTACTCCCCCGACTCGATGAACTTCCCTGTCGACAAGTCGGCTTCAAAGGCAGAACGAGTAACAAAATGGTACTCGCGCCCATTCCGCTCATGTATCCTTGGGCTCCTGGTTGTGTCTGACATGTGAAAGGGGACAGATCGAAATGATCTCAACTTACACTTTTTCTGAACGTTAAGCTGTCTGTAATGTTTTTTTTAAACATTCTCATTTGTGTGATATTTCGACTTTTTGTACAATGTGGTACATGAAACAGTTTTGTTCCTCATCTGAGATACGCGATTAACATTTCAGGTCGCCTCGTGTCACTTACGTGGAACAGCGACGGCAAACTTCTCTGGTTCGATGGAAAGCAGCCTCCGCCGCAGCTCGTCGTGGCCGCTGTTTGTCGGACCAATCAGAGCTACGGGGCGTTTGCGGTTGGCGGGCTGGTGGTAAAGCGACATCTCCTCATAGGTCAGGATGTCATCGTAGTCTGAGGAGACAGTGTGGGAGGGGTTAATCAAACATGCTTGACCTACATACCAAATTACTTTAAGCTCTTGGGGCTGACCCGTGAGCTCTTTGTGGAGGTGGGAAAGACGCATGGAATTAATAGATCAATAAATTACTACCCTATTAGATTATTATTTACAGTGTAAATGTCTTGTCCAAAGTATTTTTTTCATAGCGCCTCATATCTGACCAAAGTCTGCCGATTTTACTTCACGAGAACAGTGTGTTTGTCAGTGATCGTATATATGTGTTGTGTGTGTGAACCAATAACAGCACAGGCTCCTCCAAGCCATTTAGGCACCTGTTCGACACCTGTTCGTGCTCCCTTTGATCCTGTCTGTGAAAGCAGGACTAATCTGACCAGACACACACCAAGTCTGCTCAAACCGCGGTGAGAAAGATGAGACGTGTCAGCTCCGGCGTGGAAGTGATCTTTCGTAGGTGGTAAATACAGAGCGACACTGGGTTAAGTGTCTAACTAGAGCCCACTTTCAAATGGGATTATTTCTCTAACCGCTGAAGAGAGACACGGGAAGAGAAAGCCCTACCTGTGCTTTTGGCCATGTGCGACATGCTCTTCTTCCTCTGTTTCTTGCTCTTCTTTACATACCAATTCTTCCCTGCTATTGAAAAGAAATTCGATTTAAAAGGCAAGTTACCAAAAGGATTTGTTAAAACACATTAAGCATGTTCGAGCTTCAGCACTTCCTTCCTACCTTGTTGCTCTCGACCTCTGTCTGTCACAGTTCTCTTTAAACTTTCTCTCTGTTGCTGGAAGCTTTTACCTAGAAAAATTGAAGAATGTACAGAAATTTATTAGTAATTTATATAAGTACACACATTTAATGTATTTCAATCCATTTTTATAATATAAAAGGTCATTTTTAACAGACTGCAACATTATTTGGTCAGTAACTACCCACATTACAAATCCTACGCTTTTCCAAGCCTGCTGTTGTTTTTCATTCTCTACCTAAGGAGACGCAGGAGCAGACAAAAAGACGACCCACTTTCCATTTCCAGTGCTTAACGCTCTCTTTCGTCCCACCAAAACAGGTCTGGGTCAGAAAGTAATCACAAATAATTCTCAGGTGTTTGCTTTAATCTGGCTGACGTGCCAGGTGGGTGCTGATTCCTGCCAGGATAGTAGTACCGGATTAGCCATTAGTCACTTTCAAGTGCTCTTCTCAGACCGGGGTTCCAGCTCGTCGAAGGGGTCGAGCTCATTCCTGGCTTATCATTTTATATAAAGCTCTCCTATGTAGCCCATACATTAATCATGAAATTAGGGTCTGAAATCATGAATTTCTCTCACAAATCTAACATTTAGGAATGAATTAGCTGTTGCAAAAATGAAGTTGCATGTGATTTACTGTTGCTTATATGTGAATTCATTATGTATGTATGCTACAGGCAATGGGACAATAATTCTTTCTGGCAATTTTAAGTGTGCAACCCTACAGATAACATTCACTTTGCGGATATCCATATATGGTCTCCAGTATTTTGGTCGTTTGGTTTCCATAACTATAAATGTTTACTCAGCACATCCAGGAATGACTAGTACTCAGCAAATCTATCCAGGATATATAACTTCATGTTCTTTGTGCTTACTGACTGAAGTACCTGTTTAACCCCAATACAACAGTAATTTCGATTCAATTCAGGTTTATTTATACAGTGCCAAATCACAACAATAGTTTCCTCAGTGCACTTTATGGTGTAAGATAAAGACCCTACAGTATTCTGGAGAACAGCCCAACAATCAAATGACCCCCCTATGAGCAAGCACTTTGTGACGATGGGAAGGAAAAACTCCCTTTTAACAGGAAGAAACCTCTGACAGAACCAGACTTGGGGAGGGGCAGCCATCAGCCATCTGCCACAAACAGTTGAGGTTGATGGGAAAAATAAAAGGTGAACTCCAGTTATTAATGCCAAAACATTTTGTTGCTCCTCCTCTTACACATTTGAGCCTTGTGCATTGAACATGGGTGATAGCCCTTTAAAACCTATAACAGAACAAGTCCACCAGACCATATCTTTCCATACGTGCTGTAGTATCATCGTGTAGAATGTTTTTACTCACTTTACATCCATAGAACCTTAAGAACCCCAATTATGTATGAAGGTAATCTGTAGTAACTACATAAGGTAGCTAAAAAGTGCACTAACTCACAAAGAAATTTAAATGTTTTCATGGATCTACATTTTATGCTAGATACCGAAATGCCATAGCTGTACATGCTAATGCACACAATAAAGTGAAGTACATTTTGTTGTTAGGGTTTTTAACATGATTTTTGCAAACCAGTTAGAGCATAGGTGTCAAACTCTGGCCCACGGGCCACATTTGGCCCGCAGTGTAATTATATTTGGCCCGTGAAGCCAATCCAAAGGACAGTTGGAGCTGACCCGCCAGTATTAGAGCCTACAGTGCATGTACTGCCAATACTACAAATCCCAGAACGCTCTGCTGGTGTTTTGGTGCAAAAATTATGACAAGACCCATAAACGCCCTCACCTCTGTTGACAGTAGTTAGAGTAACCTCATGCTAATATTGGCACTGTGCTCCCCTCCGAAAAACGGCAAAAAAAAAGGGAGAAAACAGGATCTTTCTAGGCAGGTGGGAAGCAGAATATCTGTTTACATATGTAAAAGACATTGCTGTTTGTCTTGTATGTGGAACCAATGTGGCTATAACCAAGGAGTACAGAATTAGACAACACTATGAAACGAAACACCAAGACAAGTACAAGGACATGGACATGACTCAAAGGTGCCAGAAAGCAGAAGAGATGAAAAGAGGTTTGGTTGGTTTGACAAGCAAAACTAGTTAAAGTCCATATGAAAAGGTTCATTGTTATATCTGGGGGAAGATTTCTTTCAATAAATACCCGGTGCCAATGTTAGCCCGTGACTTTGTCCCAGTTTTGAATTTTAGCCCACTGTGTATTTGAGTTTGACACCCCTGAGTCAGAGGAAGGATACAGCACTCTGGGAAGCATTGAATGCATAATCTTTAAGTGTAAATCCTCTGGTTTTATATGCAAAAATAATTACTGCTCTATTGTATGTGTTTGCAATTCTACTGGGATTTAAATGCAGTTAGCAGATGTGAGCACCGGTGCTCTGGCCAGTCACAAAGGGTTAAACTGCCAAACAGACAGGAAAAATGAGATGACACTTGTGTCAAGACTGATGGTACATTATATACATGGTAACATTTAGATTGTCTGTAAATGACATATAAATATTTATAGCACTATGTCCTTGCAGTTATCTGACCTCGTAAAGCAATAAACTTCATAATGATATTCAGCTCTGGTCTGACTTCTACCTGGAATGAGTCCAGCCAGGGGCTGGTTTTCCTCATCTCCATCCCTGTAGGCTTGCCACCAGTTGGGGTCATCCTGGCTGATGACGTGGAGTATATCTCCCTTCTGGAAGGACAGGCCCAGCTCTCGACACGGCACGAAAGGGTCATCAGAGGGGTCATAGTCGAAGTAAGCTCTTACGTGCACCTGAGGACACGGTTTTACATCATCAAGGATGCTGTTTCATGCATGCAGACAGACCCAGCCACATATTGTAAGACACTTACCACAGTCTGTCTGTGCAGGGCAGGTTTAATCTGAGAGCTGGGGATGAGCAGGAAGGTCAAGGTGCCATGCATTTGTTGCTGAGGAAAACATGAAATGCAATGAATTGAAAACGACAGGGATGAAAGCCCAGAAAACAAAACAAAACAAAATTTAAAAAAACACATTATTCATTCGCTTATAATTAAGGAGATTTAAATTATTGCTTGAATTTAAACTTGCCCAAATGAAATGATTTTTTTCAGTGATAACCTTTTCTATTAAGATAAGAATGCAATCGTTTGCAACTCTTAAAATTAGATATATTTTAATAGTAAAAATGTTTCAAAGAGTGAATGTAGTGTTTAATATATACAAGTGTATATGTATAGGTGCACTGATATATATTTTATTGGGTGCCAATGCTTGGCTGTTTTGGATTTGTCGCAGACCACATCGTTTTTGTGGACCAGATGCCGATGCTCAGGCTAAGTCAACATTTCGCCATTTTCTTCAAAACAGCCTCGCTAGAAACTGCCGTGAAGAATAAAAGAACACTTAATTACCAGCAAGTCGTGGACTTCGTTGACGTGTTTCCCACGGAGAGGAATCCCATTGATCTCCAGGATCTCGTCTCCTTCACCGAGGAGGCCACTCCGCTCTGCTGCTCCACCTTTCACAACACGACTCACCACCACACTGTCCATGTCATTACGCACTGTTGCACCCTGATAACCATGCACACAGATGTACAGTTTGTATAGATCGCATTAGAAGCAAAAAGCAGTCTGAGGTCAAAGCATTTGTTAGGACTTATAAGCAAACTTACAACAACAACAACAAACCCCACAATATGCAAGGCTTGCATGTCTTTTACATAAATCAATTTGAAGTTTTTAAAATTTTTGTTGGACTTAATACAAAAACTGCTGATTTACATTTGGCTGACCTCCCTGATACCGCAAGAGACCTCCTTGGGTAGCGCTGCATCACTTTCAGCACAGGTGCTATCTGTATACTGCTCTTTGGAAGCTGCGTTTTGACGTACTGCACACAACAACTCTTCCAGTTCCATTTCATTTTGGGAAAAACTGGCAAAGTCTCTGTGGGGACTAGGGCAGGTAGCCAATGATCACTGTGTTTCAGTCGGCTGCATGCTGGTGGACGACGGCATAGTTTCAGTCATTTCTGCTGACTGTTCTCCTGTAGACGCCTAAGGACGTTACATTAGAACTCAGTGTTTAATGTTTAAAAAATGTCTGCTACCATTGGGACTGGTACTGCAGTATCTGAGTATCTGAGGCACAGTTCTCATCTCTACTGATGTCTCTTAACTTGAAATTAGAGTCGGTGCGAGCTTACATTCAAGGAGCAGATGTCTGCTCCTTGAATGTAAGCACTCTACAGTCCACAGTGGACGTGCAGATGCACAGATCAAAGTGGGCAGAATGAGACTTTCAGAGAGTGATCTCAATGTAGGAAGCAGTGCAAAGGCGCACAGGAAGATAATTCTGAAGGGAGCCTGGCAAAAATGAAATTGGGTATTGTACTGTTAATTTTTACGGGTGCAGTTGCAATACTTTATAATTGCAACTTGACTATCCTTGTTCCCCTCTTTCCCATTCTTTCTTTGCAGATATACAACATAAAGTGATGATCACATTAACGACATCAGGTGGTAGTGGTGACTCAAAGAACAAGAGATGACAGCTCACCAGTGGAGTGTCTCTGGCCTTTTCTAGCCGCACTAATTTAACTGTCTCTCCAAGGTACTGGGTCACATTTTCCTCTGCCATTTCCTGCACTGCCACACTGTCGTGGGCCTGCATCAGTGCCTGCAATGCAAACACACAGATAATGCAGAAAAAGCTAATGATCATAGAGAAATACACAAACATCAAACAGACAGAAATATAGTCTGAATATAATAAGGGAGGAGTTAATATATGAGGGACGGTGCCTTCTGCAACAGTTGGCATGGAAATAAAATGATCATAAATCTTATGCGGTTTTAATCAAATTCTTCACGGCTGTGCTTTTTAAAATGTGAAATGATAAAAGAGAAGTGATACCAAACAAGCTTCCAAACCCCTTCCTTTGACATGCACCTGCTAGCAGAAGCATTCCCACCCCCCCCTTATTTTTTAACAAGACTAGTCAGCAAACCCACCTCTAAGCCAGAAATAATACAGATATTGCTCCTTCACTTCATTTAATGTGACAAGCGCGCTGTACCCCACGATTAATAACCGTCAGTCCAAATTTGTTTCTCTATCCTGCAGCAGAGGGGACCTGCGAGAGCGGAGGCCGGGCTAAGCTTTGGCATACACGCAATCCGTCTTAATCTCCCCTGCATTTAGGAGTCAGAATGCACGGCCATCAATCACCCAACACCTTTGGCTGGACTGCTCCCGAGGAAACGGTGTCCCAGAAAACAATAAAAAAGGGAGACAAGAGGACTTGCTCCTCTCTCGCATGTCGCCATTCGTTTTTCACATGAAGCTGTTTACCTGTAGTTCAGGGTGACTCATGTGAGCCTGTGCTCCCTGCAGAGAAACCAGCGTAATCTGCACCAATTTTTCTGCCACAAGGCAGGCTCACATCTCATCACTCTGCCCCCGGCGGCTAAATGGTTCCAACTCAGTGGAGAGGTTAACGGGCAACGGGGGGCGGGGGGGGGGGGGGGGGGGCGCGGCCGCCCCACACGCGGGGGGGGGGCAAAAACCCG
>VOQJ01003282.1:42590-55909 GCA_015052665.1 Apistogramma diplotaenia
GGGGGGGGGGGGGCTGCTGCAGTACTTCACACAGTCATCTGGGTCAAACATCAGACCCCGCAGCGCTCCTCTGTCAAGACCCTCGACCGTAAAATCATGGCCGAGTCACACACCTGAGGTCTTTTCTCACTTTAGTGCTTTACTAATAGGCGATGACAGTCTGATAATGTGACTTTGTTTTTTCCTACAGAAGAGTCACTGGAGTAGAAAGTGATGAAGGCAGAGCATCAAGTGATATTGAATAAATGCAGTTGGTTTGGTTCTTTTTATGTCGAAACACAGATTTTTTTAAACAGAACTCTCAATGTAATATTGCACGGTTGCCCAAAATCAAGTGCTCAACTCAGTGTGACACAGGTGTCGCAGGCTCACTTCTGGAAGATTTCTTGAATAAGTTTTAAATTAAAACCATTTTGGAAATTCTGAATAAATTTTCCTTCAAGGAGAAAAGTGTTGGTCCATAACAGCTGTGGACAGCTGTGGGAGTGGCCTGCCTCTACCTGTGATGCTAAATGATTTCGTAAAGATGCAAAGAGCAGCACACCAAAGAAGAGCATCTTATTTGTCCAGTTGGTCAGCTAGGCCTTTGGCAGTGTACTGTAAGGTCACGACTAAACGGGTTACTGACAAGTCGGACCTCATTATGCTTAACTGTAGCCATGTCACAACAAGTGCACAAAAAAAGCTCTGTCTTTAAGGAGTCTGACAATAAGGGTGCTCATAACTACGTATAGGTAATTTGAGGACAGATGCAGTATTTTACCAGTTTACAAATTACATATACCTATATTTAAATATTCTGTCATAAGTATGCATGGGCCAGAATGGTACACTATCATTTTTTTTTAAACAAATTCAATTTGTCTAACATCATTACTGCTAATTTCAGTGAGACAACTCCAGTTTGAAATGATTTATTACAGCAGTGCTACATGGTTAGAGGCTGGCATCTAATCTCTGAGCTCATCACTCCCTGCAAATATGATTGATGAGTAAATATGCCCCCGGCTCTTAAATATGGATACTGGGGTGGTGGCTGGCTCAAAACTGGGATTAAAGGAGGGCGGGACATGTCAAAGAAAGTGATGGTATACTCGGCAGCTTAAACACACTGGAGGAGGGAGCGTTTGGTCACATGAGCATAACCGGTAAAGTTTGAGCTGAGTGTTTGTACTCTTTGCAAGGAACCTCACCAAAACACTATAAAACACTATTACTCCAGCAACACTACACAGCTTTACAAAGCTCAGGGTTGTGCTCAGGAAAAATATGCAAAAAAATGGTAATGGCAATGAAAAATCATGCTTTTTCATTACCAACAGAGCTGACCAACATTACAGCTTAATTTACATAAACTGCCTGAGGAACTGGTTGACCTTGAAAAAAACCAACCTGACCCACACACATCTGGAATAACAACTAATAATAACAGTGGTTATAATTAATGTGTCATAAAGGATTTAATGTCTTTAATAGCCATCTGCCCTGCCAAATGCCCTTGATCAAAACAATAAATTCCACCCATTTCATAACCTTGTGGCTTTAACGATGAACAGCTGGATTTCCATATCTTTCACTGAGAAATAAGAAATGGCCATATTTCACCTTCTAATAAAATACACATGATGGCAACAGAGATGTAAAATTGTCCAGCTGTCTTTGAGCTGGTAAGCAGCTAAGTCTTATGGTTTATTGGCATATTCTATACTTAACTCTGACTTTTGACATCCCAGTGGGAGGTGCAAGAAAAACAATTAGCCTTCTGGAAAAAGTCCAGTTAAACATTAATTATATTTCCAGTGGTGCAATTATCAGGATATTAACTAAATAAATGAGTTGGCCCAAAAGGCCATGCAGACACTCTCAGCCTCACTGGTGCTGTCTTATAATAAAATTGCCGGTCAATCAGAGTTCATAGCAGGGAAACTGATCTCTGACCTGCAGATGAGGATTGGTGAGCAGTGCTCTGAGCTCTAAACCCTCCTTTTGCTGGCTGGACTGCAGAATCTTCTGTACCTGATAAGAAACAGAGGCACATCATGGTAAAATAAATCTGTCACTAAGAGCTACAAACAGTGAGTGAAGACTGAACAAACTGTCAACTGCTAATTAAAAACTTTTGACACAGGGCCAATCAACCTCGTAGTTTCTTAATTAGTCTCCTAAAAATCCCACTGACTTTTAAGTAATCTCATAAGTCAGTAGAATTTAAGTGAAGTTAAGAATTTAAGTTGGCCAGAGAGTGCTCATCATAATATAAAGAGGTTTCAAAATGCAAAATGTAGCCCTCAAGGACAACTTACAAAATTAGTTCGAGCTCATGTTGTCTTTAGCATTGAAAGCATCTGACATCTGAAAGCAGAAATTTGATGACTCAATGGCCCTCTCATTACCGTACAGCTCAGGGATCAGGGGAGTCAACTTTTGATGTCTGGAGAAAGCTATGCTGAAGAAAATCTAACTAAAATGTACATGAGTGGCTTCAAATATTGACTTTTTGCAACCAATCTCACCCATTAACATCATTTCATCCTTTTTAAAAAAAAAAAGAATTTAGCTCATGCAGCACGTCTTGTGAGACTTCACTTGTTTTGCTTTCTGGGCACCAAAATTTAGGCAGCAACTAAATATCTGTAAGAAATTTAGACACTAAAAGATTTTTATCCTAAACCTGCAAACATAAAAAAAATCAACTAGTGGCTCAAGAATTTCCGAGCTTTTGGGTTAATTAAAGTATATCTTTAAAAGGTGCACACCAACATAAGCCCTCGACACACAGTTCATTTGTCTCCGCTCATGTAACTCACAGCAGGAGTTCAAATTCCAGGCTGATATCTGCTCCACATCCAGCCTGCTGTTAAGGAACTTATTCAATCCAAGTTTCATCCTGTGTTTATAATGTGCGAAATTTGTATTTCACCAAATTTAACAAACACTGGGGACTGGGAAAGCCCCGATCTGAACGACAGCACGTCAAAACTCTGGTGGCTTTCCAGCCTGTCATCTATGTTCCAGTTTTCTTTCTTTCCTCTCTTTCTCTCAGTTCTATTTTAATCGTTTGGTTCTCGTGCTGTAATTTGGCAAAACAATGCGGCGGTTGTGGCTTTGACTCTTTGACAGTGATTATTTTGGCCCTCTGTTCCCTCCTCTTCTTCTCTTGTTTGGAGCTTAGTTCATCCATTACACTAATCAAAGCTCTCACTAACAAGGTGACGCACTTTCCCTTCCCCCCCTCAGTGGTGCGGCGCCTCAATTCACGCTGCTATAAGCTGCTGGAGTTTCTTTTTCTGGCTGCCCAGATCCTGGCCTCCTTCCTGCACTGTGCTGCACTGCTCAGCCAGCATCAAGGGCTGCGGAGAGATTAGTTTACCCAATGGTCAAAGTGAGTGTCACACAGCACAGCCACTTAGTTTAGACATGCCGCAGCTCAAACTTTAATGCACTGATAAGCGCTTCAGGAGCCATGCCCGGCGGATGAGTGCACACACTGATTTACTGTACACGGGAAGACAATGTGCTGTGTGCGTGAGGCAAAACAGATCATCACACCCAGCCTCTTTATCTTCAAACCTTTCCCGTCACGACTGGAATAGCAATTCTGTTGCAGTGCTGCTTGCTGGCCTTTGAATGAACTCTACACAGCTCACAGCTTGTTTCTGTTTTCAAGTTGGACTATTACACATCTAGCCATCAGCTAAACATCGCGGTGAATGAGTCGAAATGTGCTGAAAAGTCTCCATTACATTCTTTCATGTTGCACCTATCACAAGTTGACACTAATCCTAATGAAGTGCCTATTGTGGGTGTAGCTTGTCACAGATATACAGAGCTTCTATGCATTTCATGGCAAACCACATCAGAATTTCCACCTTTCTACAAGGTCTGTTCTGTGTGACAGGCTGCTTTAGAGCAGCCTCAGTCTGTGTGCAGAGGCTCAGTTCTGGTGGGACACAAATCAATTACTGCTGCTTTGCTTCAGCGGAGACCAGCTGGTGTTTTGTCAACAAGGAAATCGGGTGTGGCAGATTACCACCTACTCAAACCTGAAGATTGAAATGGTTTGTTGCCCTCTGTCGCCTTCTGTACTGGAGCTCTGGGGGCAGTGTAAACTGTTATTTAAATAGAAAACAGCAACTGCCTGATGAAGGATATATATATACACACACATGCACGCATCCACTTTTCACCCTAATTGTCCTATTAATCCCTCGTTTTCGTTTTGATTCATCGTGTTAACCACAAGACAATTTACTTTTCATAAATTATTCACACCGGTATGGCTGGCTAGAAAATGATCATTATGCATACCTCCACACAGAGGTCTTGTGCTTGCGCTGTGAGGGGTGAAGTGGGACTGACTCTGTTCATCTGCTGGGACACAGCGCTGTAGATTGAATAGGCAGTCCTGAAGTCCTCCTTGGTGAGGAGCTGAGTTATCAGCTCTACATCCTGCTGGCTCTGAGCATCAGTCAAGCAGTGCTGCACCCACTTCAGAGCTTGCAGCAACTCTTCCAGTTCTGAGAAAGAGTCACAAATCATGAGGGGGAACATTGGTACAGCGGCAATGCCGGGATTTTAACTTTTAGCCCTGGAAGATTTGAATTGTCCACATTGTTTGTTCTTTAAGTTTTCTTTTCTGACATCATAACTTGGCTGCAATGACATTTTAAACCATATACCTGTATATCAAAGGCTTTCACAGCACATTTGACCCACACCATGATCTAAGGCTAATCTCCAGTTACATCACACCTAGATTTGCAACTTTAATTCTACTGGTCACAAGCTATCTGTAACTGTTAACCATGTGACAGACCGCTAACCTGTCCAGAGTGTACCCTGCTCCTCCCCCTATGACCACGGGTACAGACTCCAGCCCCCTGAATTGGACAAGTGTAAGAAATTGATGACTGAATTTAGATTTAATAACTGAGTGTGCCAGAAAGTGACTTGATACCAATATCTTCTGAATTCTATAGTAAATAAATAATAGAAGATTTATACTACTCTACTATTGTTTTTGTATATCACAGCAGAGCTGACAAGACAGGTCAGAGTACACAAACGGTCTTTCAAAATATGCCAGAACACTGTAAAAGCCAATTACCAGGAAAATCACAACTGTTTCTGTCCAGCTGTGTTTAAAAATACACATTTATTAGGCTCTGGGCTAAAAATGTTATTTGTAATGTAATTTGTCTCCTGTACTCTTTTCCCCACAAAATTCCAGCCCCAACTCATGACAACTGGGTGTGTTGTAACTATATCCTGATGACTTTAGATTATCTTTAAATTGCATAGACAACATAACAAAAACACTATTTTCTGACCAGTAACAAATCAACATGTTGATATACAGTGATCTCTCTAATGTGCTGCAATATAATATATCGTTGCTTTTCCAGGGATGCTCCTGAGTTTTGTGCTGGGTTCAGCTAACCGGCGGAAACTCTGGGACATCAGCACATTACCCAGCACATCAACCTCTTTCAGTAACAGTATCCTTCTTCTGTTCTACCCCTTCAATGGTCACTGTTTTGACTCCTTTTGTTTTCCCTGAATTTTTGTAAAACCTCACAGCTCTCTATTGTTCTTAGGTCTGCAGGTCTCCCTCAGTCCAACCTCTCACTTCCCACCTCTGTTAACTCACCGACTACAGAATCCAGGAGGCATGTGTCTTTGGAGGCCTTTTCCTTTCCGTCAAAGGTGGGATTGTCAATGCCCACCTTAGGATTCTGCGACAGCTTTTTGAGCCTCAGGGAAGCGTTGGGGTCAATTTCATGTTTCACCCTGCTGTCTTCTTCCCTCCTCTTCCTCAGCTCCTCCTGGTAGTGCTGGATCCTCTCCATGTGGGCGCTGCACTGTGGAGATTTGACAAGGCTGCTTTCATCCCCTGG
This sequence comes from Apistogramma diplotaenia, assembly GCA_015052665.1. Classification (NCBI taxonomy): domain Eukaryota; kingdom Metazoa; phylum Chordata; class Actinopteri; order Cichliformes; family Cichlidae; genus Apistogramma; species Apistogramma diplotaenia. The sequence continues at coordinate 48,488 of VOQJ01003282.1, forward strand.
ACAGTCCACAGCCCTCTCCCTGTGGCTCTTTGTCAGGCCAGAGGCCTCTTGCACATAACCGTTCATATAGGATGTGATCATCCCTGCTGCAGCAGTGTACCACTCAAACCACCCCAGTGTTTCCTGAGATCGGCTGGAGCGTTAGGAGGGACTGATGCTGAGACTGCTCAACTCAGTGGCCATAACGAAGCAGTGGATGGTGTAGTCCTTTTCTCTTTTTCTGTAACTGGTCATCCTGGAATTCAAACAAAAGGGTTCAAAGGTTTCAAACACTGGTAAACAAAGTCAGATTGTTTTTAAAAGCACGAGTACAGATTAAAATGTCTTTTGTCTAAAGTCTCTGTTTAGAAAACCACCATCAGAAGCTGAATGATAGATTTTTAAATAGATCATGTACTTTTTGTTTAATGTCACAGATTGTAAATTAAAAACACCGTCATTTCATTTAAAAATGTGTCAGCTTTACAAAAAAATTATCTTCTTGTGCCAACTTTATATGCTGTCAGCATTTACCTTTTCACACTTGAAGGTAAAAACATTCACACAAACATTTGCATGACTCAATAAAGTAGTAAAATATAAATGATGACTTAAGAGTTCTTGGTTGGAGCCTGAATACAATCAGTTCCTCTTTGTATCCTTTTCCCTCTTATGTATAAGTATAGCTTCACTCAGATTTTTCTAAAAAAATATATTTATAAAGTAGCAGTTTCAGATGTTGCCTTCTGACCCTGAATAACTCTGTCATGATGAATAGTTCATGAGTGCTTACCAAAAAACTTGCTCAGGCATGTAAACCTCACGCTGAACCTGTGCTGTTTCAGCAGCCTTGCCTTATGACTTATATGCTAGTACTTCAATATCTCAAATTATTCATGTTATAAATGTTTTTTCACCTGCTGACCAAACCCAGCATTTGCTCATGTGTCCTCTCATCAGTCTCACCACTAATCCAACTCCTAACAGGAAAGTCTTTTTAACGTTAGTCACCTAAAATCCCATGAGCGTAGCTCCATCCAGCCATTTGCTTGTTTACACCTAACCCCAGTTGTCCACATGAAGAGCTTAATCAAGTCTACTGCATGTATGTGTGCCTGATACTTGATGGTCTATTGCATATTAAATGTACAGTACATAGTACCCAGAGCATTTACCACTTGATAATGTGCAAATATTGTGACTGCTGTGAATTTTGCTGTAACGGCTATTGTCATAGGATTCGGATAATATAACTGACCTGAAGCTTAGGTCACTTTAAGAAAAAAATAAGTTTCATAAGTGAGTAGTGAAAGTGTTTTGGACATATATGGGAATGCACATGTAGAAAGCCAAAAGCATGTCTTGATCTCTCACATAATGTGTATTTATGCAAATACCATGTGGTGGCTTAGCTAATACAACCAAATTTCATCAAAATCACTTCAGGATAGACACATACTTATTTGGAGATTTTGAAAGATAATGTCACCTGCCCTTATTGTAAAGGCTTTGCAGACAAAGACGACCTTTATATGCAACAAAAAAATAAAAACAAACCCAGCTTTGTTGTCGAATGCCACCTTGCATCTCGTAGTAAGTCATATACTCATGTCACCCATTACCACATGGCAGCCTTCCCCCCCTTTTACCTACTTCTCAAAGCTAATTACGCCTGGCAGATCCATCCACTCGCCTCTCAAACCCCTCCCTCACTGAAGCATTTTGCAGCGTTTAGAGTGGCGGTGTGCTGCTGACAAACAGCAAAGACTGCCAGCGTACCATCTGTTCCCAAGGGCTTAATTAAGCCTGGAATCTCATCCTAGCTAGGTGGCCACAGCAGCAGTGGGAGGGATGCTGGGAGGGTACAGATACCTGTGTGGAAGACTAAGCATGAATGGACACGTATGCACACCCACCTAATCATAAACAGGGGAGGCGATACAAACTGGTTCCAGTTTTATATCTGAAAAAATCATTAAACTTTTTTGGGAACATAAATAAAGACGCCAAATAAGATGGTGGTAAATGGCTCATATCAGCTCGCCCACTGACTGAACAGACTGAAGTGACACTAGAGCACCCCATGACCACACACAAATAAAAAGGAAATGTTATCTTGAACTACCCTGCCTTCCTGTAAGTCTAGGCTCCTTTAAACTGTTAATCCTGAAATTAGCTCTGAGAAAGTGCTAGAACATCCTTTTTGATAGCATGCATGACAAATGCATGTTGACAACTCCAGAGGAATTACTGAGATGCAGTTAAAAGGCCCTGAAAGTGAACATGGTGCACAAAATATTTACCTAACAAAAGTGTTCAAGCCTGTTCTGAGTATAAGCTGTCACAGCTCACTGTAAAATGTGGCTGGTATTCTCTACTGGCACTTTGGTTAGTTTTGGTCCATATTGGCTTGATACCTCACAATTTCCTGATAACTAGTAAACGAATCCTGCTTGTGCTATTCCACCATAACAGCTGCTAATCTGTGATGCCTAATAAAAACAAATAAACAGAAATAAATACGGCTTAATTAATGAGTAACTTTGAAATTTGCACAGTGAATGCTCCTAAGCATTTGAAGTTACTTTCTACTCCCAAAGAGATCACTTACTGTCTTGTTGGTAACAAAGGTAAAAATAAACAAATAAACGAGTTTCAGTTCGTAGCATTCATAGCTCATTTAAAATATTTCAACAAACAGCAGAAAGTGGCTTGAAGTAAATTGTGAGAACCAACTGGGGAGATGGCGATTAAATTTTACCTGTTGAAATATTATCAGTTTGGCACAACTTTAAAAAAAAGTAGCAGCACATTCCTACAAAGCGGCAACAACAGACGTACCACGTCTGCTTAGAATAAACAGCGTTCCTGAATTTCAAAGTGTAAAATTGGATTTATTGGCATTACGCGCTAACGTAACAATAGCAAGCAACTTAGCTTAGCAGCCTGGCACCGCTAACTGCGTAGCTTAACGGTAGCTGTCCCGCAACAAACTCGGTGTACTTACCGCTTTAAAAACGGCGAGCCGAATGAGCTACAAGTATTATTTTACACCCCAACGCTCAAAAAACCGGCGTTTTGTTCACACAAGGACGAACAGACAGGAGAAGCGAGGCGTGTCTGCCGGTCTTTCCAGGACCACGTTCAGCCGCCGCAGTGAGTTTTGTCCGGGAACAGACGGGAACACTTGTGGCCATTGCTGTGAAACTGCGCCTGTTGTTGTTGAGTCGTCTCCCTGGCAACACTTTACAGCGCCCCCTCCCTGTCAATCAGGCAATGACCACATCTACCACCAATCTACAACCTGTGCTTGAAGCTGATGACATCAGTGACGCAGTGAATAAAAGTGGCAGTATTCCCCATAAAATTACCCATCTTCCAGATATTTATTGGAAGCCAGTATTCACAGGTTTAAAGTTATCACTTTATCAATACAAGGTTTTTCCTGTACTGCATCACTTTAAGAAATAAGTATCATGTTAAGAAGGATGACCAACAATCTATGAGAGCTCAGTCAAATTTTTAAAAAATATTTTACAAGAAAATCTGTAATCCAGGTCAAGACAGGACTTGGAAATAAGCTGTTACTGTAGTCCACTAACAAGTCATCACACCACCACTAAAAATATGAATTCAATTATTAGTTAGTACTTATTATAATATACAGCTTGATAATTACCTTCTACGCATCTCCCCTACTTTAAACATTTGTTAGGTACACTTTTTGCCTTCAGAATAGCCGTTTTTCTTTGTGGCACAGATTCAACAAGGTGCTGAAAACATTTAGAGATTTTGGTCCATATTGGCTTGATAGCATCACACAGTTGCTGCAGATTTGTTGGCTGCACATCCATGATAAGAATCGCCCGTTCCACTACATCCCAAAGGTGCTCGATTGGATTAAAATCTTGTCGTATCAAGATAGCAGTGTGAGATGATTTGAGCTTTGTAACATGGTGTGTTATCCTCCTGGCAGCAGCCATCAGAAGATGGGTACACTGTGGTCATAAAAGGATGGACACAGTCTGAAAGAATACTCAATTAGGTAGCAGCAAAGGACGGTACTAAGGCTGGTACTGAGGGCCCAAAGAAATCATTGATACAAGGCAGGATGGATGCCTATTTTTCATGTTGCTTACACCAAATTCTGACCGTATTATTGGAATGTTGCAGCAGAACTCAAGACTCATCAGACGAGGCAACATTTTTTTTTCTAATCTTGTTGTTGTTCAGTTTTGGACAATACAGGCCTGTAAATGTTATGTCAGTTTTAAGTACTACATAATTTATTTTATGATTCTATTTCTTGAAAATGTGCCATAGAAGTCTGACCTATAATTGCTATAAATTAAGCTGTCTTTATATTAAGTGAAGTAAAAGTTACGTATTTGCCTCTGAAGTATAAAGTAGCATAAGACAGAATTAATTGCAGCACATTATAATGATCACAAAATATTAAGAGTGAATTTTAAGGAAGTGTGTATAAGATTCCCCGGTGATGGTTTGGGATCATCTGAAGTCTAAATATCAGATACAGGTTTAAAAATGAGTTAAATATTGGCTCTGATTGTAGTACCTTCAATTTTTAAGTCTATCTTGAAACAATGTTGATGTACATGTACTGAGGCGATAAAATAAGCCAGGTTGCTGTGTGTTAGGATGACTGCCAAGAACAGACACAGGATGGTTTGATGGACATTGTTGTCTCACTTCCACATAAACTGGCTCTGTCTTGCTCATCAAACCTTCTGTTTCTGCTTACAAATTCTTGCCAACGGTCCTGCCAGCAATTAACTCATGACTTTGTACACAGTGCTGCAGGATGTTGCTGCAAGTAATGCTACGGATGCAGAACATCAGGATGGAAACACACATCACACTTGCAGGACATACATCCCACAGATGAAGAGAGGCAATTTCCTGCTTCGTCCCCCTCGTCTTTCTAATCTCTGGCTTCGTCCAGTGATGAATACAAGCTACAACTTTGTATCCTCAGAGCAGCTTTAACTGATCATGAATCATTTTATTTACTTTTTTTTATTTTACCTGAATGGGCTGATTTAGTCAAATACATTTAAGAAAAGTAGACACTCATGGATAGCCTCTAATGAATGAAATCATTATGATAGAATGTATCATTATTTCCTGCCATATTTATGCTCATCCTCTTATACTGAACACATTATATGCACATTCACTGATAAGTTTAACTAAGTTCTTCTTGTCACAGTACTATTATTCATTGCAAGCTAATGGGATCTACTGTCATTTTACCTCGCTGAGACGAAGAGAAACTGTCTAATCTCATGCTGCCTCAGAAATCTCTCCGGCAAAGCCAGGAGCTGCCTTTTTCCAGCTGTACTTTCTATTGGGTTAATCCTTTCCGACACTTTTGTGCTTAACCTCTTTCCTCGTTAGGCTCCCTTCTGCCAGTCCCCAATTCTTAAATACTTACCTTCCCCAGAAAGATAGACAGTTAAAACCTCCTTTGCTTGTCAGGTTTATTGCAAGGCAGTTCATTTTTTTTTCATGTTTATCTGAGGTGCAGTCAGTAAAAGAAGTATAAAAAAAAGTACCAAAAAACAATGTTAAGAAACTCTGTGACAAATTCTTCAGTAGTGTGCAAAAATCTTGAGCCACCCCCTAATTTCTTTATAAATGGGTGCAACAATTTATTAAAATGTGGACGCATAAATGGAAACAAAGCAACAGTACACAAGGCGAAAAACAGAGTTTGTGCAATTCTAATGAGCCCGAAGGTCAATATTTGGGGGCGACCACCTTTATTCTTCAACACAGCCTGAACTCACTCAGGCAGCTTTCTTGTCCTTTCTTGAGCAGCCTCCAGGAATAGATATCCAGGCTTCCTGAAGGACATTAAACGTTTTTCTTTGGATGTTGGCTGCCGTTTGTTCTGTTCACTGTTCAAATGACCCCACACTGCTTCAGTAATGTTGTGGTCTGGGCTCTGAGGAGGCCAATCCATGACTGATAGATAGAAAAACACACAATGGAACACTATGTAACACTTGCAGTGTGTTTGTGATCATTGTCGTGCTGGAAAAATGAATCCGTGGCCAATCAGATGCTTTCCATGGTGGATCACAATCTGATGGTATTTTTCTGTGCTCATAATTCAATCGAAAGGCTTCCCGTTTTGCCAGGCCACAGTTGTAAATAAGAATATGTTCTTAATCTGTCTGCCTGGTTAAATAAAGGTTTAAATAAAATAAATAAATTCCATTAATTTTGACAAGATCCTCATGACCAGTGCCTGAAATTCAGCCCCGAACATAACAGAGCCTCCACCGTGTTTTACAGATGGAGGTAGACACTCACTGTTGTACTTCTCTCCTGCTCCTCTGTAAATATTGATGATAATTTGAACCAAAAAATTCAAATTTGCATTCATCACACCACAACACCCATTACCACTAATTTTCAATCCAGTTCTTGTGTAATTTGGCATACCACAGCCCTTTCTCTCTGTTCCCCCTCCTTAAGAATGGCTTCTTGACAGTCACCCTTCTTCAGACCATTTCTGATGAGACTTCATTGAACAGTATCTGGATCAGCTGAAGGGCCTCCGTCGGGTCTTTTTTGAATTTTCCCCATTTAGTTTCAAATACTGTTTATCTGCTATCACTTCTTTTTCCTCCACTTGTCCAGTTTCCTCAAAAATTTAAGGTCCAGGCTGAGACGAGCCATAATTCCAGCTAATATTTCTTTGGGAATTTATTTAAATTGTGTTTTTTATGCTTGAAGATTCACAAATCAGTGTTAAGTGGCTTAAAAACAAACTACCTAACAAACAAACACTCCTCTGAAAATAGTCAGGTATAAGGATTTGACTAAAATGAGTGAAAAAGCAGCCGATGTCCAAAGAAAAACTCTGAAAGAGCTTCTGTTGTTCAAGAATACCTTCGAACAAAATTACAAGAAAGCTCCTGGCTCCTTGGAAGTGAAATACAGCGGAATGAGTGGGAAATGCAAGACCTTGTCACATAAAACAACTACATTAGTCCAGTAGGATGGGATAATTAAAGGGCAATAAAAGCAACTCTGGAAATGCTTGCATTTGTTGTAAAAAATACTGAAGCGCTACAAGTCTTTGGGCCTTTGGGCTGTTATCAGTGAAATGAAAACAAGTCACAAACCAGAAACATAAACCACTGGTTTTTAAACTGAACTTGTGATCTAGAAGCTTTTTTTTTTGTTCTTGAAAATTGAAATCACATCCACAGTTAAGTGGACAGTTAAGGGTGGCAAACCCTTCATTCACTCACACACGCCTCTAACCTTCACACTAAAAACATTTAACCCCAATGAAGAAATCCACGGCTTTTTCATTAGATATATTTTATTAAAAAAAAAAAAAAAAGGAAACCCAACAAGAATTTTTTTTTTTTTTTTAAATAAAATAAAAAAACTTTTTTATTTTTT
>VOQJ01003283.1:6654-17098 GCA_015052665.1 Apistogramma diplotaenia
GGTTTGTGTGTGTGTGTGTGTGTGTGTGTGTGTGTGTGTGTGTGTGTGTGTGTGTGTGTGTGTGTGTGTGTGTTTCGTTGGCAGGGATTTATACAGCAAAATAAATAAATAAGGAGACGCTGAAAATATCTGGAGCAGAGAGATTCATTAGCTGAGTTCACATACTAAAGAAGTCTATCAGTGCTGATGCAGATGCTGCACTTGCTGGTTCATACCTAGCCTTTAACCTAGAATTAATTCAGTGTGCAGGTGTGTTTGGGTATGCTAAACATTACCTCTGTTTGCGATCCACCACTTTCGTATTTGCATGTTAAATCACTGTGGTAATGCGGTAGCACTCACCTCTCTGTTTCTGCTTACAGGTTCACCGGCCCCAACCTGCCTTCACCCATCATCAGCAGCAAAAACTGGCTTCGACTGCACTTTACTTCGGATGGCAACCACAAGTTAAGGGGTTTCAGCGCCCAATATCAAGGTAAGACCATGTGAACTGTTGATATTTTAAACGCTGAATCATTAATAATTGTCAACCACTTGGTGTGGGCAGTTCAGGGCTGTAAAGAAGCCTTTGTCAATGGGCAGATATGCATGATATTTGAGTGTAATATTTTAATATTCTTCCTTGATCACCCAACAAATGATCCTTATATTTATGGAGACTCAAAGAAGGTGTCTTATTTAGTGCCATAATCAGAATATAGCTGTGATTCACAGATGATCTACTCTTGCCATTTTGGATACTTCATGAGCTTTACTCTTATTTTATTCTATTCTCAGAGGCTGTTTGCAACAGAATAGTTGTGAATGCTCTCAGGCAAAAAAAAGAGATGAAGATTATGGGGATCATTATTATGAGTGTCACATAATTGCACAGACACATGCATGCAGACACACAAGCACACACACAGTAACACACACACAAAAAAAATCCTCTTTGTACCAGCTTCCATTTCCTGTTCCATTACTCTGGAAGGTTGAGGGGTTACCTTTGAGAAGGGATGAGCAGGGGAAAAGGATTAGCTTGTCCACCAGGAAAGGTGATCTCTAAGGGTCTCACCTCCACATTCATCTGCTGCAAATCAAAGATCGAGGGAAAATAAGAACAGCAGAGAAATAAGAAATGGAATATGGAAAAGTGAGCCAATGGGATTACAGGTCCAGTGATAGATAAAGGCACTATGTTTTGAAGATCAGAATGAAGCGGTAGACTAATACTTTAATTAGATTAAACGCTCACTCCACTTTTCCCATCCCCCACTCCATGCTAACCATATTCTCATCACGACAGCTCCCATGATTCCACAGCAGCGGCTTGTTGGACTGATAAAGTCATTGAATATCTTAATTGCCTCCTTTTAATCTTATTTATTTCTCGGTATCTTTGATTTTACGTGGCGCAGTAAGCAGCCACACCCCATCAAACCCTGCACCTAATAGCTTGGTGTTACTTGAAACATGCTAATAGCTTTTTTTCCCCTCCCTCTTTAACCAGGGTAACAAATCAAAAAAGAACTTCTTTATCAGATATTTTTCCAGCCAGACACATAATAGACTTTTTAACACATGACTCGGAGTAGCTTTGAAGTAAAATTCAGCTGAAACAGAGGAAATGACGAAAACACATTAGCCAAACGAGAGAAGTTCGATTGTCAAAGTGATTAAGCTGAACGACTGTGAAGGGGAGCTCAGATAATGCTGATAGTGTCTTTGGAATATTGAATAAATATGCATTTAAAGGAGCATATTGTTTGTTTTTATTATTTATATATGTGTATATATATATATATATATATATTATAAATCTGCACTGTAATTATCACCAAACTCCAAACCTCGTCTTTTTATTGTATAGAAATGAGTGTTTTTGCTCCTAATCTATATAACCAATATATCACAGGGCTAACACGGAGAGTCAGACATCCAAACACAGTCTCACATCCACTTCCATTTCTCACCAAATCCAATTTAGAATGAGCAATTAACCTCATAAGCATGTCTTTGGACTGTGGGAGGACAGCAGAGCAGCTGGAGAAACTCACACAAGCACAGAGAACATGCAAACCCAACACAGAAAAGACCACCAGGAGCCTTGAACCGACAGCCTTCATTAATTTCACATCTGGTTTGTAAATGTTGATGTGAACCTAACTGCAGTGGGCAGTGGTACAGCACATTTGGCCATTTGTGGACTGCATGGGCGTCACTTTCTGCCATCTCATGTGTTTCCCTGCTATGTTTTCTGTACAGTGAAGAAGATGACTGAACTTAAGTCTCGGGGTGTAAAGATGTTGCCCAGCAAAGACAACCACCACAAAATCTCAGTGTGTAAGTTGCAAACCTTAATTTTTCATTTATTATACAAACGTAAGTCTTTAACATGTTTTGCACATTGGCCACTGAGTTATAATCCCTTGGCAAGTCTTCAGTATATGCAAGTGTGGAAATAGGTTTACTTGTCACAGAGTGCCGAAAGTGATTCTCTAATTTGGCATCTTAATCAGAAAAATTAATATGAAGAAGGTTGAACTTAGGGCAATATTTTTACATTTTAAATTAAAAAAAAATCACACATGGAGATGTACACACAAAGGCATGCAGAATGTAACTCCTGGTCACAACGTTTAATGGTATTATCACTGGACTGTTAATGATGGTATGGTGGGCATTAACCGTAACCTGGCAGCTTAACTGAAGACAGACACAAAAGATGTTCTCCTGTTTTTGGAAATCGTAGCTACAGCACTAAAGTCCCAACAACTAACAGTATAGCAGAAGAGGTTTAATTGCAAATGTGCTTTGTTGTACCTGTCTATTTGGCATAGGGAATTAGGCAAAACTTCATAATTACAATTTAACATGTCATCATTTAATAGTGATGTCACTTCTCATTGTATACATTTGTTAAAACAGAGCCAGAGCCAAAACAAACATAGAAAAAACAGGCAACATTAGTGTTTATTAATAATTAAAAAGGATAAAAAAAATATACAACTGCAATCTTTTAGCACGTATCCCCTGATTGAGGTGCTGAGTGAGTTTTATGCCTCTGCCCAGTCATTAAAATCAGCAACAAAGTACAGCTTTGCAAGCCTGTACTTTGAATACAGGCATCAATGGATACCTAACTGCCTTCAACCTCATTACTACACCAGGTTCCCCTTATCAAACACTTTAAAACAGTAATTAAATGCTGCAAAAAAAAAAGTGGAATAGGTTTTAGTTTTTACTGCCCACCCCCAACGTCAAAGTTTGACCTGAAACATATTAAAAATGTCACCTAATACATAAAGCATGATTTGATATCCAACTGTTTTTGGCCTGGAGAGCCAGAGAGGGCCGTGCTGGTCCTCTTTTAAGATGAAACGGGATGAAGGTGGGGTTGCGTAAGTTACTCCCTCACGTAATTCTGAAACCAAAACCTGTAAAGACCCAAATGATTCTCAAAAAAGAAAATATCTGGGATTCGATGTATGTATATTCAGGGATCCATTATACAGCTTTTTACTGATGTCAGCACAGGTCACAGTCAAAGGATAACACCTGCAATGTAGCCAGAACCATGTGAATTGGTGTTTAAATGTGTAATCCTTTGCACACAGTAAAAATCTCTTAAACAGAAAAGGAGTGTCAGTCATTTGACATTATCTATTGTTCAAGGTAAAAGGCTTGCCGAGCTGTTATATGTTAACACTGTTTGTGGAAAGGGCAATCTATCGTCTGACTGCTGCCTGCTGAGAAAGCTGACAAATTACGTGTATGACCAGTTGTCGCTGCAAAAGCGTCCTCAGGAGTTACTGGGCCCCATCTGTTCATGAAAGAAGAGCGTGGAGCAACGTTTTGTCATCTCCAAATGGTCCAGACACACTCTCGCGCCCCTCTCCATCCTCTACTACGCTAAAATCTTAGAATTTGTTTGTTAAAGTTCCAGGTTCTGCTATCTATCAGTTTTCTTAGGCCTATGTGCTGCATGTCTTTTGAATTAATGTAAATAGTAGCTAATCGCTCCTTGTAGAAGATGAATGCCTGTGGATATGCTGACACAGCTGTGCAGCCTAGTATGCCCTCGATGATAATTTAAATGTTCAAACTCCTTATGTCCATTTGTAAGGTTTAGCTGAAATTCTCTTGAGTAGTGATATTATTCACTATCAGGCTACTACTATGCGTTAGTTTGGTAAGTAATTATTGTTGTTCATAATTACTTGCTTGTATCAGCTGTTTGGTATTAGCAAAGAAATTTGCAACAGAATATACAGTACTGTACAAAAGTCTTGAGCCACCCCATCAATTCTATATATTTTGATTCCAAGGAGCCAAATTTGTTTCTAATTTTTTAAGTGTCTGAAGGTCTTTCAAAGTTTTCCATCGGGCAATGCCTGCTTTTTCACTCATTTTCAATTTAGTCCTTGTGTCCGAGCGCTTTCAGACAAGTGTTTCTCTTTGTGAAGTCAGTTAATACTGACCCATGTAATGTGTTGTGTCTGCACATAACATACAACATGCCAAAGAACCAATTTTCATGTATTTTTAAACACCTTAAGCCTGTTGCAAAAACACCGATTTTTTTTGTTGAATCTGCAAAAAAAAAAAGGCGATTCCCAAAGAGCTGTTTCAGCATATTTCAGGAATATGTCCTTAAAACATTTGAGAAAACTAGACAAGTAGAGGACAAAAAGTGAACTTTTAGGTTTAACAAGATATCCACAGCAGACGAAGAGTGTCTGATAGTCACGTCCTTAAGAAATAGGGTAAGAATCCACTAAAAGCCTCATCAGTAATGGTCTCAGTGGAAGGGTGGCTGTCATGAAGCTATTCTCAAGGAAAGGAAATGGAGAAAAAAATGTTGAGGTATGCCAAACTACATGAGAACTAGAATGATGCTTACAGTATGGAGTGATGGCCCCAAATTTGGAAATTTTGGTTGAGCTGTTGTCAGTGTGCACAGCAGAGGTCAGGCGAGAGGTCCAACAGTGAGTGTCTAAAGCCATCTGTAAAACACGGTCTAGGCTCTGTCATGGTTTGGGGCTACATTTCATCCAGTGGTGTTGAAGATCTTGTCAAAATTGAAGAAATTATAAATACAGAAAAGTACCATCAGATTTCGATCCACCTCGCAGTACCGTCTGGAAAGTGTCTGATTCATAATAGCTTCCTTTTTCAGCATGAACGTGTTCCCAAACACACTGCCGGTGCTGTAAAAGCATACCTGGTTAGAAAAAAAAACACACACAATGGAAAATTCCTGAAGACTACTTAAAGAAATTACAATAATGTTTCTGTTTGTTCCCATTTTTCTAACAAAATATTGGAATTTATATTTGGTCAATTATTTCTTTGTATCAATGCTTTTTGGCAATAAATCTTACACCATTAGAAAGTCTGCTTTTCCCCTTAAATTGTGCCACGTTTGTAAGGAAAATGCATCTGCCAATGCCAAATAACGTCTTCTGCTATTGACTCCTGTTTGGTGTTTTTTATTTGATTGGATGATTGAAGTCTGCAGAAACGAGCCATATTGACAATTTAAAAGTTGATTAACAAACAGGGACCTTAGCATATGGAAGAACCATACACAGCAACAACAGCCTGGAACCTCCTTCTCATGTTGGTCACCTGCTTGGTTGGCAGAGAATATTTGTTTTTCATGAGCAACTTGAATAAAAATTAAAGACTTATCCATTATTTGCAGGTGGGGAAATTTGCTCCACTGTATATAATATATAATGATATATGGGAATTTGTTCAAGTGGCCATAAGCTCAGTGATGAGCACCACTTTCTAACAGAAGTAACTCAAGGTTTAATACAAGAAAAAAGCAACAAGCCGGACACATTGAATATGCTGTTTAATTCCGTCAGTTGCAAACCTACTGTAATGTTTCATCGGCTCATCTGTCTGCCTTTTGGAGAAGACACCAGACAAGCCTCAGCATTTCACCTGCCTCACTTCTCCTTCAAAGTCATTTAAAGGTTTCTGTCTCTCTCTCGCTGCTTCTCCAATTGGACCAGAAAAAAAGTGTCACAGACACAAAAGGCACACAGTCTGTGCTAGAGATGCACTTCTAATTGCAAATGGACAGCAGTAACTGCATTGGTCACTCTTTTCACAATGTCTTCTTTGCCCTTGGAGTTCACTATTTGGCAATCCGCTTCAGCTTTATTCAAACATCTGTACCGTTAGCAACATGACAGCTGAGTCACCTGTGTACAGTGACACAGAGACGGATGTTTAAGGGTTTAATAACAGCCTGTTGAACAAAAAGCGGTGCCTTGAGGTGGTAATTTCAATACTGCCTCAAGGCCATTTACAATTCATTTTATCCACTTCTTTCTCTCACGCTGCTTTTAAGGCTTTTGCTAGTCAGAAAAATCATGTTTTTCATTCTTCTGTAATTTGCATTGATTTACCTTACTCCACTTTACATTTCACTTTCTATTCTTGCATTATTTGACTGTCTGCAGTCTGTAATTGGAAGATGAGCATTATGGTAAATAATGTTTAGATTTTTTTTTTCTCCTGCAGAACTTTAAATAAATAACTGCAGGATTCTTAGTATCTGCTACACTTTAACAAATGCATATTTCAACCTCTAACAAGTCTGCCTGGTTTTTGCGCCAAATGCTTTAAAATATAATGATACTGTGCATTTATTTATTTATTTATTGTGTGAGACAAATGCATTATCTGTGGCATATTCAGCACATATTTACACGTGGGTTTAATGTTCCTGACTCTTCAACATCGTTGTCCTCATCTACCCATTAAACTGTTATCACTCTTTAACATTTAACATCAAAGTACTGACATGGCTTTTTTTCCCCCTTGTTGGAAAAATCAGTGCTGCTTTTAAGCACACCTGGACTCCGGCCAGTGCGCAGGTATCACGCTCACTGGACACAGCGGACCTTTGAGCCCTCCTGCCCAGTCAGGGTTCTCCTGGCTCACTCTGTTTATTTGACCCCTTCTGACATTTTTTTCCCCCAGTTTTGCATCCATGGGTACAATTTTAAGAGTGCACCACCAGAACTGTGAACAAGGATTACATTGATTTACTAATGCTAAGCGTGTTACTGTATTTTAACTTGTTTTGCAGTGATAAAGTTGCTATTTAGGTAGACTGAGTCATAACAAGACTTAATAGGTTTTCAGTGTTCATATCGTTCTGTTTGTTTGTACAATGACACATATAAATCGAGTTTTACCAGATGCTTTTTCTAAATCCATAATTTGATGAAAAAAAAGTACTTTCATAATGTTTTATTTCTGTCTTTGCCCATTAGTGTCTCAGATGGGTGTAGCACAGGGACACAATATGTGTCCAGATCCCGGGATTCCTGATCGGGGGAAAAGGAAAGGCTCTGACTTCAGGTAAAAAAGTTTCCTAATTTCAGTGGTTCTTTAAAGCAGGATTCTTTTCCTTTTCTCTCACTTTAGTTTGTCTGTAAAATTTACTGTTGTAATAACGAAACAACCTGCATTATTTAGTGAACATTGCAACAGGACTCCCTCAACAATCACGCTTTTTAAAACGCAAACCTAAATTTTCTCCAGTCTCCTCGGTTCTCATTAATGTTTTTAGCTTCTTTTTACCGATTGCGTTTTACATTAGTTGCTTTCACCCAATCCTGGAATGTGCTCTAGCATGCATGCACCATATTACCTGATGTCACACCATAGACAGCCCCGGCAACCAAACCAAATAAGGAAACGTGTACACAGAAACAAAAGTTACCGTCGGGGTCGTGCAGTTTTCTTCCCGTCTGAGTCATTTTCTCTATCAGTGGCCAGCAATAACACAGACAAATGGGTAACATCCATCTCTCGCAATGGGAAATCACAGGCCGGAATGGCAAAAGTGAATGTGTATTTTTTTTTCCACTCAACTTTCCTACTTGACTCTCATACCTCATCTACAAATCCACTGCTAAATGGTGGTTTTTACTGGGAAAGTTTTGTGAGCTCGTGTGTTTTTTTTTTCCTGTGTGCAACCTAACTGCAGGCGAGGAGCCACGGTGCATTTCTCCTGTGACGAGGGTTATGAACTGCAGGGCTCAAAGAGCATCACTTGTCTGAGAGTGACAGACAGCTACGTAGGCTGGAGTGATGATCGGCCCATCTGCAGAGGTAAGCATCGACATGGCTTGTTCATCTTTTCACCTGTATGATGGAGGTAGACTCAATATGACCTCTATTTATATTTCATACTCAGGTGCTCAAGCTTTCGCTTGCAAGTCTGGTGTCATTGTATATAGGTGATCACTCGCTCTAGATTGTATATTATGATTCAGCATTCACCATTATGTTGTGACTGGCCTGACTTTGACCTTTGGCCAGCGTTCCTTTGTTTTCTGGTGTTTAGCTGTTCTGGCGTAGTGCTGCCCATCAATCACGTTTCCCTCACTTGTGGCCATTTTGTTACAGGCAGGGAATTTTTTTTTTCTTTTCTTCATCTGTTTACTGAAACAGATACACAGAAAACAGTTTGATACTTGATGGTTGTTTCTTCAGAGCCGAAGGTTATTCTAAACAACCCTAAAGTCAAATAAACAAAAACATAAAGGATATGACATGAATGTGCCAAGTCTGAGCTTTAATTTGAGTAGGTCTATGCCAGTACAATGCAATAGGCAGACGGCTGACAAACGTATCACACAAATGTGTCTTGCTAAGGCATTGGGTCTCCTGAGTGCACCTTGTCATTGATTCTATACTGTAAGTGGGACCTACATGTGTTGTGTTTTAGTGATGGTGGTTCATCCACAGTCTCTCCCAAGTGGTCAACTGGGTGAAGATGCAGATGATGCAGATTTAGTCAGTCTTCTTTCCCAGATGACATCACGCATATTTAAACCACTGTAGGATAAAAATGATCACGCCAAATGATATTGATTTGTAGTGGCTTCTCTATTAAGATGATTGCTGGTCAGAGCCATGTCAGCAAAATGCCTCACACAGCACAGCAGAGCCTTCAATGTTTTTACTCTAATTTGTCATCATTCCTTTAACTTCACAAATTCTTAGACGTGGCCTCTAAATGGGGAACTGCATGTCATTTTTTTTTCAAAAAGGTAAAAATCTTTTGAATGAAGTGGTATATATTTTTCTTTGTCAACAATCTAGACTTGGCATGACCATAACTCTGAGGCAAATCACTACATTTCCTTTTGTGTGTGCGCACGTGTATGTAAATGGGAATTTGATTTGACGTAACATCCACAATGTCAGTGAAATTGCCCGTTCTGTCATCCTCATTTAACCTTTTGGGACTGTGGCTTTGTTCCGGCTCGCCATGTTTAAATAAAGATTAAACATCATCTAGGAATAATTGAAGATCTGTATCCTAAATTAGCATTAGTCATCATTAAATCGAACAGCACTATCATTAGCACAGGAAAAAAAACTTCATCTCTGGCTGCAGATTCATTCACTTTATAAAAAATTCATGGTTCTCTTTTCATTCATACCTCCGTTCTGCTCCCACCAAGCTGTTGCAATTCTTTCTCGTTGTGGATTTGATTGCTGCTTAGCCTGCCGCACTTTCATGTCGCTCACCAAGTACACAGAGTGGGATGTATGAGACATAATGATCCCCGTGATTTAAAAAAAAAAAATAGGAGAGAATGCGATAGCTTCAGAAGGCTTCCTTTGTGCTGTATTATTTTCGTTAAGGTCACCCTCACTGTCAGCACAACTCATATTAATTACTCTACTCACCCCTTAACTTCGCCAAAGTTCTTTTTAAATTTTAATAGGGGTGATTTGGTGGGAGAGGGGTGGAGCATGGAGCCACAGAGTGGGGCTTGAGCACCCAAAGGACCTCTCTTAGACATAATTCATTAAAATCTGTGTAGTTGGCTAAGGCTCTTTCAAATACTTTCAGGTTCCCCTTCACATATGTACACACGTACGCACTATTTTCTTAAAGTACTTCTATTTGAAGGGTGTTTAATAGTTCTGTTAAGCAGTCACCCTCGGGTATTGATAAGCAAAGTCACCTTGTCCTCTTGAAGCTTGGTATGCTTAACTGCTCATCTACTCTTTTCAGTCAGAATATCTAATTGGTCTACTTGATTCGTAATTAGTTGTTTGCATTTATTTGGCAGTTTTCTCAGTAGATATGCAGCACTTGCCACCTGCATCCTGACACATTTTATTATGCCGGAGAATCAAAAATGCTCTTCTGAACTCATCAAGTTTGTTTTTCTTAATATATAAATTGCAGAGGCTCATAATATTTATAAAAAATGATCTTTCTCCAGTTTATTTTAGACCAGTTCTAAAACTGTGATTAATGTGTTTGACTGAATCTTTCATCAGTCTCTTTTTTTCATTCTGCCACACTGAATTGGCAAGTCAAGTATTCAAAGGGAGTCCTGCAGTTTTTTGAAACTGTGGTTTGTAATTTGATGTTATTTAATGTTTTTTTTTTTTTTTTAAATTTTGT
>VOQJ01003300.1:3565-17004 GCA_015052665.1 Apistogramma diplotaenia
AAAGGTTTTCCCCCCCCCCCCCCGCCCGGCGTGTGTTTTGGGGTGGGGGGGGGGGGGGGGGGGGGGGGGGGTGCTGGAGCCTATCCCAGCTGTCATAGGTTAGGGCAAGGCACACCTAAACAGGTCACCAACCTGTTATAGGACCAACACAATGAGACAGACAACCATTCACACCTATGGGCAATTCAGAGTGACCAGTTAACCTAACCCCCAGTAACTTCTTTGTTAAATAAAGGTTTTTGTTGACGTTGTTTTCTTTTGAAGGCATGACACTGGCTTAGAGAAAAGTTTATTCCAGTTTGGTAACTGGTAGTTTCCAATACTTTGTTCTTCTTCAGTTCCAGCTTTGCTGAGAACACACACACACAAATTTGGGTGAGTTAATAGGCGCTGTGCAGAAGGAACTGCAATGCTACAGACAGATTTAAGGATCAGTGTTTACATCATCCATCTGTTTGTGTCTCCTCACTAGCAACTTCATATCTTTGCCTTTGAGAAACTGGCGTCTTTATTTGTTCGGGTGCATCTCCAGCTTACCTTAACCTACAACACTAACCTGAAAGTGAGTGATGGTGTTTATGAGCAAACATTATCTGTAATGTTTAGTTCAGAATACACACGGTCATTTTCACAAAGACTGATAAGACAAACCTTCAATGAGAAGCTATGTCAAGTTCATTAAGAACTCAGTGTGTCCTCCCACCACACCTCAAGTCAGCTGCTTTGCCTGTATTTCGTCATTTATTCAGTGGTTCTGTTTTTTTAAAGGTTTGCTTTAAGTTACAGGTGCTAATTGTACCTGCAGGTTAAAGGAAATTGTTACAGTAAATTATAATAACTCCTGTATTGTCACTCATATAGTTGGGTTAGCTAAGTAGTACAACAAATTCAGGGTGTTAAAATAATATGCAAATCTAAAAGTGTTTAACTTTAGCTAAGAAACCCTGTTAATTACACTAGCTTAACTCTCTGTTGTACCTGCAAAATATATGTTTTTTTATTTTTATTCATTGATTTTTATTTTGCCACAGCATACACATCTGACCCGTTTTAGGTCAATTAGGATTCCCAAAATGATTTATATTTGCCAAAAGCCAGAATAATGAGAGAATTTTAAGGTCTTTTTATTACTTTCCTCAAAGTCAAAAGTTTACTAACATTTTATTATTATTTGGCACCATTGCCCTTAAACTGCATGACTTGGGTCAAACATTTTCAATAACAATGGTCATTATAGCCAAACAGCTCAAACTACAGGACATGTCTCCAGAAAGGAACGTCTTTGTTCCCGTGTGCATTCTGCCTTTTTTTTGGTTCTTTTGGAGTAATGGCTTCTTCCTGGCAGAGTGGCCTTTCAGCCCACATTGCTACAGTACTCATTTCACTGTGGATAAAGACACTCTTACCAGCTTCAGCCAGCATCTTCACTTTCCTTTACAGGGAGAGAAAAGAAAGAGCAGAGATGAAGAAAGATGTAGGAAAGAGGACAAAGAGATACTTTTACTTTCTTACTTTGAGTACATTTTAAAGCCGGTACTTTTTTACTTTTACTTGAGTAAAGAAGTTGAACCAGTACTTCAACTTTTACTAAAGTAGTTTTTAACACACGTACTTGTACTTCTACTTAAGTACAGAATGTCAGTACTTTTGCCACCTCTGAATGAGACGATATTGATGGAAAGATGAAGTTCAATCTGGTTTCGGAATAATACAACTTATGCATCACCTTGTGCTGAATCAATCTGTAGTGCATGTTGACTTTTTTCACGTTCTGCTCAGCCCTCTTAACTGGAGGAGAAAGTGGAATGTCAAAAAAGTAACTTAAAGGGCCTATTTGTACCATATTTTTGATGCCAATTCTCGGCCGGAGGTAGGGGGCGTGACCGGAAGCGGCCCGCGAGTTTGACATGCCTGCCTTAGACTGTTTGAAGCTTACTTAAAAACTGTATTTAGTACAAAGTTGTGAAAATGATTCAAAGTATCTGTGTATATGCAGACCTGGTTTACACATTTCTGATAATGTTTTTAAAATGTATTTGAATTGAACAATAACATTAGTAAAGACACATTCTGAACTGAGTTGTGTCTTGCATTTTGGTGTGATCATTACACCGACTTTTCCATCTTTAAAAGCTTTTCTATTTTTACTTTACTAGAGTTGTTGTAGCTGTTACTTTTAACCTAATGCCAGCCTTTCTTCTAGGTGGTGTCTCTTGGGATCACAACCTTCACGCTGTGTGCTCTGTGCATTGATCGTTTTCGTGCAGCAAACAACGTGCAGATCTATGAAATGATAGAGAATTGGACATCTACCACAGCAAAGCTAGCAGTCATCTGGGTGGGTGCTTTGCTGCTGGCGCTGCCTGAACTGCTGATCAAACAGCTGGTCACCGAGGATGACGAGCCGCCTGATTTGGCGCCGTGTGAGCGCTGCGTGGTCCGCATCTCAACGGACCTCCCAGACACACTCTATGTCCTGGGGCTCACCTACAATGGTGCGCGTCTCTGGTGGTACTTTGGCTGCTATTTCTGCTTACCGACATTGTTCACCATCTGCAGCTCATTAGCAACTGTCCGCAAGATCCGCAGGGCTGAGCAGGCCTGTGTTCATGGGAGCAAGAAGCAGATCCAGCTGGAGAGCCAGATGAACTGTGCTGTGGTGGCATTGGCCATCCTCTATGGCTTCTGCATCATTCCAGAGAATATCTGCAACATCATTAGTGTGTACATGGCAGCCAGCATTCCCAGGAGAACCCTGGACATTCTGTACCTGGTCAGTCAGCTGCTGCTCTTCTGCAAATCAGCAGTGACACCTGTTTTGCTCTTCTGCTTATGCCAGCCGTTTACCAGAGCCTTTCTGGACTGCTGCTGCTGTTGCTGCGACGAATGTGGCCCATCCCATTCCCCCACCACCGCCGCAAGCAACATTGAAAGCGAGTGTGCCACCACCGATCTCGAGCTATCACCTTTTACTACTACCTGCAGGGAGGCGTCAACCTCTGCCACGTACACTGCTGTGGGGACACACTACTGAGGTAAAAAACATCAGCATTGTCATCGTACCTGTCCACAGCTGACTTTACACACAAGGCATCGCCCTGATTCCTAGCACTGGATGTACAATGGACAGGGTACAAGATGGTGTCATAATAGATGAGTGACAGGTGCTCTCCATTTCCTACAGTGTCCTACAAATACACCTGAGTGGACGAATACCTTGCCTTCCCAATTTTAAGCCCAAATCAAATCTTTTTTGCAAACTTTCTTTTATTACATTTTCATCTAAAATATCTGAGACCACTTAAAAGGCATGCATGTACTTTTCATTTTATATAACCAGTGGTTAGTTTCAGTCGGGTCTTTTTTGTTTTGATTTGTTTTGTGAGGTGTTGCATTGCGTGCGAATCACCCCTCATTTGGTTAAAATAATGGAATTCTCAACTTTATCCAAAATAAGGAACTAGCAACTCCACGTCCTGTCACTCAAGAGATAACACTACCAGAACACAAAGCACGACTGGGTACACAAATAGTTGCAGTGATTGGGATGTGTGGATCCTGTGGACACATGATTAGTAGGCAGTTTTCTTTCTCGTGTTTACTGACAGACTGAATGAAGAAGCAACTTTCCACCTTTTCACTGTTTACAGATTTTTGATATTTGAACACAGTATTAGCTATTGGCAATAATTTTAGCCTTCTAATCGATTCACTGGTATTTTTACTGAATCTACACTCATTTGATAGCTATTTTTGTTGTCATTGTTTCAAGATCTGAAAGCAGACATGGGTGGTGGTTAATTTTTCGACATGTTTGATGTCATGAGAGTTTGTATGATAATTAAATTTGTTTGAAGGTACTTTTTGTAATTACTCTCTGCACAGTTTAACTTTCACCACCAGAGGAAGCGGTGATGTGTGTAAATGTTCTTACATAAATGTGCAGCTGTTTTAGCTCCACCACATTTCCTCAAGAGTGTTTTCCTTTTCCAGGAACTTTTAATAATTAGCCTGGTTAAATGAAAGTTACAATTACTTGCTGTGCCATCTTGTGGTACACACTGGTATTACATTAAAGTACTGAACAGTACAGTAACAAAATGCAAAAACACAAAATAAACCCTCAACAAACAGCACCTGAAAGAGAAGAATACAACAAACGCATACTCTTGTTCTGTTGCTTGTGTGTGTGCATGCCTGTATGCATTTCTCATGAAACGTACTAGATAAAGAGGGTAAGAAGAACAACGCGCCCTGGAGCCAGAGATGGACTCAGGTAACTGAGGCCGCCGCAGCCCCCATGAGCACTGAAAACCACACATCCCAATGATAACTGCCGAACGCTAGAGAAGGAGGAAGGAGGGGCTGGGGCTGGGGCTGGGGCTCACACAGCTAAAGGACAGAAGCGCCAGACAGCAAGCAACAACCAGCAGCCAACCCCACCAGAGGCCAGTCATCCCTGCATGAGCCAAGGGAGGGCCCCAGGAACCACCCCACGATGAGCAGAAAGCCAGATTCATATGATATAAATTATCATTTGTTCCAGAGTTTTGGTGCTACTGCTTGAAAAGCTCTGTCCACCCTGGTCCTTAGTCTTCTATGAGGGACGACTTAAAGATTTTGAGCTTGTGAACGAAGGCAGCAAGCAGCAGTATGTTTAACAAGTAGTAGGGATAAATAGTCTGGGGCCAGTCCATTTAGTGCTCTGTATGTAAGTGAGAATTTTAAACTGCATTCTGAAACCAACTGAGAGCCAATATAAAGAGGATACAATAGGGTTAATGTGTGCTAAAGTGAGTTAGGAGTCCAGCTGTGGCATTTTGTATTACTTGGAGGCGTGAAAGAGATGACTTGTCTGGGCTGGTGAAAAGAGCATTACAATAATCTAGGCGCGATGACACAAATACATGAAATATATTTTCCAGCTCAGAGGAGGAGACTATAGATCTCAATCAAGAAATGTTCCTTAAGTGAAAGAAACAGGAACGTGTGATAGATTTTATATGTGAATCAAAGCCCAAAGAGGTATCAAATACTGCACCAAGATTACAAACACTGGTTTTTGCAGGTGAGCAAAAGGAAGCAATCACCTGACTGAATGTATATCAGGAGGAGCTATAATCATGGCCTCCATCTTGTTGTAGTTTAATACAAGGGAATTATTGGAGAGCCAGTCATTAATCCAGGATAAACAGTCAACTACATATAGCAAATATACAGCAGAATGTCATCAACATAGAAATAATAATAAATGCTAGAGAAAGGCTGAATGAGACTGGCGAACAGACAGCTGTTAAAGGAGAATGGACCCAGGATTGAACCTTGTGGAACCCCACAGGTTAAAGAAGCAGTACGAGAGGAGAACATGCCCGCCCTGACAGCAAATGTTCTCTCAAATAAATCGGAGGAAAACCAGTTTAACACTGAGCCAGAAATGGCAACTAAAACCTTAAGAATCTTTAGTAAAATATTATGACCAATGGTATTAAAGGCAGCACTGAGGTCAAGCAATACGAGAACAGAACAGTTTCTTGCATCTGATGCCATTAGAAGATCATTATAGACCTTTAAATGAGCAGTTTCAGTTGAGTGGTTTCTGATGGAAATGGGTCAGAAATCTGTGATATGCTTAATAACGACCTACAATGTTTCTACAAGCTCTCACTTCATGTTTGAACTGCTCTATTTAAACCTTTTGCAGCCTTCAGAAATAAAGCTATTAAGTATTTTCAAGCTGTTTTTAATTCCACATTCTAACCACAGACAGTCAAAATGAAATCAGGATGAATATTCTAACACTTTCAAATATGTAAGAGTGAAAGTCTGCAAAACAGACCTTTGGTAGCAGTTCAACTGTTCATAGAGACGTAACACTTAGAAGATAACCAAGCATTTCTAATTGAAGACAAGTAGCACAGTGAAAGTTGCCATTGCCATCCAGAGCACACTGCTATTACTCCTGCTGCAGTACAGACTGAATGAAAGCAGCAGCCAGCAGTGAAGGTCAAATCAGGAATATAATTTATTATGGAAGTGCAACCCCCCCCCCCTCCAAATAAAACAAACAACGTTGATAGCAGTTTATTTGCTGCATCACATTCAGAACAATCCTGAGCTGGTTTTTCTCTCCCCATCATTTAGTCATCATCATCACCACCCACAAGGGTGGACACAGCATGCATTGTCTTTGCTTCATGTTGTCATGACAACTTAGGGAGTCTGCCTCTCAGCTGGGCCGCCACAGTGAACAGTGTTACAGTGCCACAAACTGCCTCATTTATGCTGAGACAATAAGTTGTCACTGGTCTTTTTGGCCTGAAACAGTACAGTCTGGTCAGTGAAAAAATCCTGGGTGGGTACTGCTGATTGTGTCCATGTTCACAGGTACGTGAGTACATGTTCAAGTGAAGATTCTACTCTTTAAATTAATACATGTTTCTAATTATCAAGTCTTTAGCTTCAGGCAAAGCCCACGCATTGTGCACAATTCTAAACCACTTTAATGAGTTTTATCTTTTGCCCACTCTCTACCATGTTTTGTGAAATACATTTTTTGCAGTTTTTGCTTGCTGAAACAAATGGCAATGATTTTAGGTCCTGGTTTTCTCCCTCATGAAGGAATGTGTGAGCTACCAGTGTGGACTTGCACAAACAAACTGACATGCAGGAAACCTGAAAACCTGTTGACCCACTGGTTGTTGTATCATGCCTGTAATTAGTAAAATAGTTCAAAATGTTAAAAACAGGTGTGGTAGTGCATTAGCAGCTGCATGTTAATGGTTAGACTGATACTTTCTTTACTGCATTCTTTGTCCTTACTCACAAAAACAAATCTGAAGTCAAAACAAAAGTAAAACATCATGAAAGAAAATATTGTCCAAAACTTACACCACTGATTGCAGCATTGAAGATTAAGATATGCAGATATAGAGCTGTGTCTTGATTTAGGCTGAAAGAACCTTTCACATTTACACTGTGGAGTAATGGGCTACTCAAAAGTCAAATAAACTACTGTTTTATTTCAGGAAATGCCACCATGAGTACTATACTGTAGTGTTGTAGTACTTGAGACTGGTCTTCGTCTCAAGACCACTCTTTGATGGTCTCGGACATTGAGGACTTGGGATTTTGTTTCAAGACCACAGCTGTGGAAATATCACTAAATTGACAGAATATTGTCCAGTTTATTTAACATCTTTGCTCTTATTGGATGCCAAATGTACTGATTCAAATCCAAGCAATAATGCGACTCATTGCTAAATATGTGTTTTTGTTAGCCACCGATAATAAACAGATAAACAGTTTACCTGGAACAATTGTTTCTCCATCATTAGTACATTGAGCAGGGAGTACACGAGGTGTGATTGACAGTGCTAAGACCCTCCCCCTGACTCTGATTGGTCGACAGATGGCGATAGTCGCTCAGGGAGGAGGCGGAGGAGCTCAATCGTTGTTGGTTTAAAATACAAAATAACTTTATGTATTTTTTACGAAAGGTGAGAGAAGTAAAGACTATTGTGATGAATATGAATAATTGTTTTACAATCTGTGATAAATGATGGAAGTCACCCAAGAGTATAAAATAAACACGGTTAATTTATTTCAGCTCTGAGTGTTTAATATCCAGGTGTTTTTATGGGCATGTGGATCTTTCAGATCAATTTGAGAAGTGATTTTGATCATGTTTCATAGTTTGTTGTGTCCTATAGCATGGGGCACTGGACCTGGTCCCAAAAAGTCTTGGCCTTGTCTCAGTCTTGACTTTGCCTTGGGGTTCGGTGGTCTTGACTAAAGTACTGCTGTACTGTAGTAGATCTAATAACATATAATCTATTAACATGGAGGCAGTGTTCTACTGTTTGGAACAGGTGGCACTCATTTTAGGCTGATTTGGGTTTGTAATCAATAAAAATGTTTGTGTTATATGCAAATATGTTTAAGCTAACTGCTAGATAAATAGTATAAATGGTTCAGTTTTCCACTGATAGTTAAAATGCAAAATGTCTCAACTCAGTGTCTCAACTCAGTGTCCTTGAGCAACATGATGTCTTCCCCTTTGGTTTGAATGAAGTCTGATTTCACCCCAAAGTGACAAAAAAAACCCCTGCAAATAATGAAAAAAATATCAAACAATTCGCAGCTCTAAATGAAGCTTGTTTGCTTCAAGTTGCTTTTTGTGACTTTTTTACCAGCCTTGTGAAAAAAGACAATCTTTAACTCATTGGCTTTTTCTGTCCACGTAGTAGTGTGCTGCCATGTGGGTTGTTAGCATGGAAGCGTGTGTGACATTAATTGAAGTGTCAGTGTCTTGGGAGCAATATGAAAACAGCCTTCCCACCACGGATAGAGATGGAGCAATACTGGAAGAGCATGGGAGAAAGATGCAACACATAACGCTCAGTCCCTTGTGAAACAGACCGCAGCAACCTCCCTGAACAGGATCCAGTGGATTATTACAGCAGCACATATCTGAAAAAGAGTCTCAAATATGAAGAGTTGGACAGCACCAGACTCTGATATGATTGACACCTCCTGGCTAAAGAAACTAACTGCTCTCATTAGCACCTGGTACCACAAATGAACCAGCTGCTAATGGATGAGATGCAGCCAACAGAAGGCCAAACAGACCTAATCCCCAAGGATCTCCAAAAAGGACCAATCTCAGGTCCTCACACATGGATCCTGGAATGCCTAGATTGTACAAGATCAACAGGACTCCAAGAGCGCTCCTCAGGAATTCAGTGGGGATGTGGAGAACAACACTAGAGGCTGACTTCAAGTCAATTGCACACATCACCATTAAGTGTGGGATTTCCATTCTGCATAACCCTGAACCCGCTCAGCCAGATCATTAACAAGACTGGCTAAAGATACCAGCTACAGAATACACTGTGATGTCACCCATTGCTTAGTGAATCCTCATTATCAAGCCTCAAGCTGGGTGTTTTTGATGTCATCATCTGGGCATTTTAAATATACATACAGAGGTATGAAAACGTTTGGGCACCCCAATAATTTTCATGATTTTCCTTCATGAATTGTTGTTCATGGTTGTTCAGATCAGCAATATCAGTTAAATATATCAGATAGCAGACAAACACAGTGATATTTGAGATGTGAAATGAAGTTTATAGGATTTACAGAATTATTATTTAAATAAAATTAGGCAGGTGAAAGAGGGACACTGCACGGCCGTATGATAACAAGATAGGTCTTTAAAGCGCATCCTGCTTCATCCTTCTTTTTTACTTTAATGGGAAATGTAATTTACAACATCATTTGTATTTAATAAGGCTTCAAAATACACATCAATAAACTGTGCTCATCAGTTTACTGTGGACCCACAGACTTTAATACAATCTGACTTTTTTTGTAATTTAAGTAGTAGATTCCTGCTGGCCATTAGACAGAATGCAGGTTTAAGACACTACATTTTTCAAGCTCAGAAATTATGTCAGTCTTTTATAAAATCTATAAGTTAGCCTTATTCTACAGCATATTGTCCGTGTAGTTTTATATATTTTCTCATATGAACTCAAGTTTTGGACGAGTAGAAATATCATCTTGATGGTGAAGCTAAAAGGAAGATGAGAGGTATTTTAATGCAAGCTATTTCATTGTTCCTTCTGTGGTTCAGTGTTGGTCTAAAACTGTTTTTGTTTTCTTAAAAATCTTTTCTTTTCACTATTACAGTAAATTTGAATTTACAGCATTTGTGTCCTTTGGTAATGATTTAGCATTCTTGTCTAATTGTGTTCATAGCAGAATCACCCCGAGGACACTTTTTCTAAGTAAATTCTTCTCTAATCACCAATTTGCCTTCCATTTGCTCTCTGGCACCAAACATGCATGTTTAAGTCTTTTGTAAATGAGGCTGGCAGCCCCTGTTGCTGCTCCAGTAACTAGACAGCACCATTCATTCAGAAACAAAGGGGCAACGGGTACACGGGCTTCAGTGCTCAACAATCTGCTCACTGGCCTTGTCCCAACTGCTCCCAGGGCTGTTTTCTGAGATGAGACGGATGTTCTGGGTGGACTGAAATCACTGCCCCTGACTAGTGGAGGGGAGCCAGACTTCCAAAGTAACCAAACTACTTGTCCTGGATTGTGTAGAGCACAATAGGTTTGGTGGTCTCGACCGAAACAGCCATAAAACTATCCCCAAAACAATGAAACAAAAGTTAAAGTGCAATACAGAGCTTGCAGCCAAGTCTTTATTTATATATTTTTCTGTCCTGGTTATAGAGCATACACAATTTACTGAAAACCTCACACTTTAGGTGACATAGCACTGGTCAAAGATTTAGGATGTAGGATCACAGGGATACAAAAACATCTACGCCCTACTATAAATTAGCCAGGTATTTACAGGGATGAACGCTCTAACAAACACCCTTCATCTTTGGGTAGAAACCAAAGGCTAACTTTCACATATACAGGCAACGGAGGCTGCCAGAAATCTCCTCAACACAGTGAAAGCAACTGCGAAATGTATAGAGCATGTGAAGTTGCTGCCTTTTCGACTCACAAGGAGTCACATGAGGTTCTTCCTGCGTCTAATCAGTGTGCTTCCTCTGTGCTTTTCATTGGAGGTCTTCCAGGATTGACCAGTGGATAGAAGAACTCTGCCCTAAGTAGACCCAGATCATGATGGAAAGATTATAGTTAATGCTAATGAAACACTTCAGATCTCCAAGGGGCAGCAGAACATATTGATGAGGAGTGGAATTCCATGTATATGTGGCTTATCCTGCTACCACCCAACTCTAAATGGCTGATTGCTGAAGATGATAAAAAGACCATTGCAGGGTTCTAGCCAGTGGCGCTGTGCCATGCTGAGGTTGTTTTGCACCAGGCTGAGAATTTCAGCAGTTCACTATCGAAACTGTTTAACACTGCAATTAGCAAGAGGGCACACACCCCACACACTCCACCTGTTGTTGATACCAGACTTCTTTTGGCTACATCGTATCATTTCACTGCAATTTGCAATTCAGCCAGTGGGCACAGCCAGTTTTCCTCACAATGTGAACACGCAGTCTTGATTGTCTTGTTTATTGTCTTCATAGACTCACAATGATTACACACTGACACATTGCTTACGGAGTGTTTATTAACAAGAGTAGCAGGTAAAGGTGCATCTTATTTTCAGATCATTGTAGCACAGACTAGAGGGGCCTCTCTGTGAAAAAAAGCCAAGAATTTATATTCACCTAATCTGAACCAGTGAACATTATGAGCATCAAAAATATTGTCTAGTGCAAAATGCTGCTAATTGGCTGTAATGGACAGGTTCCTACGATCCCGTTCTCAGGGATGACTGAAGCCTGTGGTTGTGGAATCCAAACCTCAGGCGAGAACATTAATGAGTGCTTAACCCCTCTGAGTGAGGCCGGGGTGAAAGAAAATAATTATGAGGAGATGTGTGAAAGGGGAACGCATCTTGGGGCCTGTTCACCCAATTATCATGATGAACGAGCCTTTTGATGTTGAGTCAGTGTCCATAAAGTATCTGCTCTGACAGAAAACAGAAGCTGGGATCCTTTGGTAGATGACTATCCGGCTGCTGCTGCTGGGGGATGGATTTTAATTGTGTTCCCCCAAAAGTGAGTGCTGGATGAACGGGGGGGTTGCAGTCCTTCAGTGAAACATTAGTTTGGCTAGCAGAATCTTTAGTCACAGCCGGTGACCTAGAAATGTTGCTGCAATTCTCAACAAGCAGAAGAATTAGGACAATAAAGCTCTTCTTTCCCCTCTGGATGACAGCTTCCATCTGACAGAGCAGATTATACAGGCAGCTGAGCTGAGCCAAGCTGGGTCAGGCCAGGACCAGAGTGCCAAAGCACAGAGGGTGATGGCTCTACCAGGACGAGGCTGCAGATCAGGGGTCTCGCACCTGTTTTGTGCCATGGACCGGTTTAATGAAAGACAGCATTTTCAGAGACTGGCCTTTAAGGTGTGGTGGATAAATACAACAAAATAAATGATACAACCATCATCAAAACTGATTTTTCTAAATATAATAATCCCTGGTATTGCTAAATATAAATGGACTAGTTCTTATATAGCGCTTTTATTTTGTACTTAAGCACTCAAAGCACTTCATACAAACATTATATTGGTCAGCCAACGAAGTTTGTTAGACAGGCACAGGAACCAATGAAGCTTGTGGGTTTAATTTTAGCATCTTGACATGCGTCAAGAGTAAATCATGGACAGTTTTAACTGAAAGAACCCACCCAACTTTCAAAATAAAACAGACTCAGATAATAAATTAAAAGGAAATAATGTAAAGTTATTTATTCTTTCAGTGCTGTCAGCTAATCCTAATATCATCACCGTAGCATAAGAACGTTTGGAGACAATATTCTGAGGTCGAAAGGTGAAATGAGATAACACGTTCGTTTTACAGTTCAAACAGTTATTTAGTTACTTTCTCAGATAAGCAATCAGTTATTAAAAAAAGGGGAAAAAATTTTTTAAATGCCATTTAAGTGAAACCATAAGTGTTCCTTTTATGGATAGAACTAACAAGCAGCATATAATTAATTAAAACCATTTCCAGCTGCAACATACACACAATTGAAGCAGGGATTATGTTATGGTGTTGTAATGTATGGGATTTTGGAAAGGACCGGTCTGCATACTGAGCTTCAGGCATATTTGAAGCTGAAACTGAAATACTACTTATCATGTCAGACAGTGACAGCTGCTTAAGTAATAAGTCTAATAGTTGTTTCACCACTTAAGAAACATTAGCATTGCCCATTCTGTTTCACAACAGTTTTCCTGCATTTATTTCTGATTATATATTATGATTTCCTGTGCAAAAATCAACGATTGCAGCAAACACCTACAAAGCACCATTTAAAGAAAAATAGTATTTCAGATGCTTGTTAAACCTGCCAGCAGCAGAAACCCAGAAGAGAACCGAGACATGAAATATTCATACAGCCCACAACAGGCAGGCTGTTCGTTACAGTAGCTCCTTCACTCAGATTCTTTTAAATGCTGACCAGTCCTGAATATTGATGAGAGGATGTGAAAAGAAGCCAAACATGTGTCCTAACATAAAATGTCACTGTGCAGTGGAATTCAGTCATTCACACAACTAAACAATGTGTGTGTTTCAGTACTGCACTCGGCACATACCACAGCACAACAGATGTTTACAGTACACAGTATCTTCTAGTCAGTCCTAGTTTTTGACTCTTTGGACTGACCCAGGTTAGCGTCTAATGATTTCCAGTCTTTATGCTAAGCTAATGTAACCTGCTTCAGGCTGTAGCCCTAAATTTTACAGTATGGCAACACTCATCTTGTCAAAGTATAGTCTGTGTGAACAGCTGTTTAAAAACTTTGATACTGTTAGGATACTGACAACCAGTGGGAAAAACTATCAGCGTCGGCCCATAGCCTTGTGGGGATGACGGGTGGGT
>VOQJ01003302.1:3094-22227 GCA_015052665.1 Apistogramma diplotaenia
GGGCGCCCCCCCCCCCCCCCCCCTACAGTAAGTGTGTGTGTGCGCGCGTTCATGTACATGTCTTTTCGGTGGCAGTCAATTAAACAAACAGACACTGTCCTTGGAAAAGCTTTCTGGGTTTCTCAAGCACCTAGCTTCGATTCAGGGAACACTACAGTCCTGTGTATTCAATTCCCAGCTGTATAACTGCCTCCATCATACATGCAGCACACAGAAGGAGGGGGGAGAGAAAGGCTGAGCAAGGGGGAGGTGGGGGTGAAAAGATGGAGAAAGGGAATTGGAGGTTGGAGAGGAAGAGACAACATGAGACAGAAACAGAGACCTAGAAAAGAGAGGAGAGAAAGGGAAGACAGAGAGAGGAGGGGAGAAATTAAATCCACCACACAATAGTGCCATCTAGTGGGGTGCCTTTTCACCCATCCCTTCATCTCTTCTTCCTCTTCCCTTTATTTGCCATTGTTCCCTCTTTCTCCCTGCCACACTACCTCCCAAATCACACAGCTCACACTTCCATGTTTTTCCTAGACACTCGGTGTCACACATCTCCTACACGTACACCCACCCGCCATTAATAAAGCATGTGGGGAAGTGCATGTATGCCTGTGCAGATTACTGATTTGGCATGCTAAAGCAGCAGTGACTCGTAATCTTCTCAGTGCACTGTGCCGATGTACGGCAGTGATTCAAAACAACAAAACAGGACTCACAGAGACACGCATAGTAGAAAAAGTTGTTTGCCAGGATAAAAAAAACTTGTTTGTCCCTGCTGTCCCCTTCCCCTTGTTTACTTCTACTTACCAGTCTCCTCACATTGTTGTTTTTTTGCCCCCCCCCCCGCCCCATCCATTCCTACTCTTTCTCTCCCCTTCAGCACATTCCCCACCTCTCCCTATCTGATTCTTTTTCTCTCTCCATCTCTCCTTCGCCAGAGCGCCACCACCCAGACTGTAAACAGCGGTGATGGATTACTAATTGTCCTGCTCTAGTTGCACTGGGGTGGAGACAGCTGTGGGTGGGTGGACTGGGATACGGTGATGCTGTGTGTACAGATGTAGCAGACGAAAGATGTGCGGTTAAAAAGGACACACACACACACACACACGGCTGTGTAACGTGTTGTGGGTCATGCGGTGGATATGGGAATGATGAGGTGCTATGGGGCATTTTGACATTCACACAGTGTCCTTGATTGAGCTTTTGCAGTTTGATACCTTGCCCATTAGTTTTGCTTTGATAGCTGTAATTTGGCCCTCCGGGGATCTGCTGCAATCTTAAAGCAATAAACTTTGTCCTGCGATATAAAAAATAAAGCAGGGCTTTGCTCCAGAAGTTTTCTTTTAAGTGCTTCCCCCCCCTTTTTTTTAAGATATGAAAAGGATTTTAATAAAGCCTAACCAACACACAAAATGAGTGTCTCTTTTTCTTTTGTGGGGACACTGGTGGTAGCCTCGACTTTTTTACAGCAGCAGTTTGAATGCCGTTCTCGGCATGAAAATAAAAGCAGACAAAAACTCTTGATGGGCTCTGTGACGGCATCAGTTATCTTTTATCATTGCTATCTCTCAAACATTTGACATTACTTGTACTTAGCAAGGTATTTTTGAAATCACACTTTTTATGTATTTGCCGTTATGTCAAGAAAAAGCCCCTTGTCTCAGTAAGCTAGTTTTACAAGTAGGGAAAATGACACAGCAAATAAAAAAAGTTATCCAACTTAAGGGTTAGCAGAAGGAAAAGTGTGAAATATTTACTGGTACAAATTGTTAAACAAGACAGCTCAGTTTTATTTGTATTTTTGAGCCTGTCCTGAGAGTGAAAACATAAGCATTGGTTGTTTCATAATTCACAAATTACGTCCAATGTTTACGTTGTTGAAGGTAAAAAAAAAAGCGACATCTGGCGGTCGTGGACGAAAGTGCGTGTAAATAACGTGTTCGGTTTTGTTTGGCAGACCGTAGAAAAAGGCGTAAATATCTACCCCTGACCCTCACCCTTAACCACAGAAAAACTAACATAAAAAGGGGTTAAGAGCTGAAAATGTAGTGGCATAAGGCCACGAAGATCCACGTCCGACATAAGCCGACGAAGACCCACTTCCGGATATGACAGGCGAAGGCGGTCATTTGGAAACGTAAATACAGTGGTACCTCGAGCTACAAGCTGCTCCACATACGAGTTTTTCGAGATACGAGCTTCGGCTCGAGCAAAATTTCTGCTCTAGTTACGAGCTGAGCTTCGGGCCGCCATCAATAGTTGGCGTGTCGGCACTCGGTCCCTGAATGATCTCACGTCCCTCATCTCGTTCTTACATTTCACCGCGCAGTCAAACCATTTCAAGTATAATAAAGTGATGTTTTAAAGCCTTTACACATGTAAATTTGAAACGACGGATGCTTACATTTTGTTTGGAGGACATGTTAGTATTTTTTTACTTTTAAAAGTCAATCGCCACTCTTGCTACATGGATGGGGGCATTGAGAGCACTCCCACCAGGGCAGAAATAGTTCCTTTCAGTGTAGGTGATCACCAGAACAGCTTTGTGTTGATTGGCTGTAACCCCTGACTCCAAGGAGCCAAGTAGAGCCCCACCACGACAATAAAATGCCACGGGTTCAGGTCAGCGCTGAGAACAAGCATTTTGGAGCCTGACTCGTAGAGAGAACAGACTTTTCTTTAAAACCAAACTCCCGCAGTACCCTTTTAACTTTAATTGCTTTAGTACCTTAACCTTAATTAGGTTATTTATCTAAACCTTTTCACAAAAAGAAGAAGTCAAAATGTAATGTAATTTGCAGCGCGGAGAGCTTTCAGATCCATAAGCCTAATTGTTGAGTTAAAGTTCCGAGCAAAGTCTTTCCTGTCGTTAAGAAATGATGCAGATTGCACTTTAAAATTCACAAGGCAACACACATTTTACTACACCAGCGCCGGTTGTGATGTTAGCTGTACAGATTGTTGTACTTAGCAGCTGTAAAATCCATAAACACTAAAATCTTAATGCCATAGTAAAAGCGAGCTTCAGTCAGCACATCCTCGCTCACACATCGCCTTATCTTTATCTCCCCACAGTCGTCTCTCCTGCTGCCTCCTGCTTCCTTCCACTCCTGATCTCAGCGGTCACGTCAGCTATCAATTAAGCAGACGGCCGATGGAGATGTTATCTGTGGAGTTTTTTGGCTTGTGGTGCAGGACGGAAAGAGCTGATTGGCCTAATGAATTATATATGCATTATTGATAAGCTCTGCTTTTGCCCATCTTCTGTAAATATATATTTATATAACGTGTCACTTTGTCTAATCGTCACCGGCTGGCCGTGTGTCCTCCAAGTTTCTGGCAAGGAGGACAGCCCAGGAGTGGAGCCAAGTGTGTTCATAAGCAGGTTTGCAGCTGGGATTATTAGGAAAGGACAGTGTCTGCATGCAGACTAAACATCATATCACCGGACAAAATTCTGGTCTTTTTTTATTTTTCCAATCAAAAGTTTCTTGAATACATCTTGATCGTTAATCATCTATGATTTTCCTTCGATGTTCCGATGGCAAACGGTATTGCCTGAAGCACATCAGCTAACCGCTCATATTAGCTCAGTTGAAATCAGCAATAAATTTGGCTAGTTGGGTGTCTGGCACTTTGGCCTTTGTGCATTTAATTAGTCTTTCAGTTGTCCAAAAAGATTGCCTACATCATGGATGTAATTGCAGCAGCATGCACTCTCTCCACAAGACAGCAAAAACTGTTTGGTTTTTTTTGCTGAAACAGAAAGAAAAGAGGAACACATTCATAGACAACTGATTCATCAGAATCTGTAGTCTGAGGAATCCTCTCAGGCCCTCAGCTGGAAGCCTTATTCAGTGCAACTAAAAGAAGCAGTGTGCTGCTGAATGAAGGGAGGAGTGCGTATTCTTTGAGAACTTCAGTGTTTTGGTGATTTGTCACATAGGAAATAGCCACTGTTGGGGTCTTAATCTCGTATTTCCCCATTACTCCATGGCTTGAAATGCATCATCCCATGACTACCACTTATGGGAGTCATGTGACAGTGTCTACTTATGCTACAATCACACACACCGGCACAGTATCCTAATGAAGACACACATATAATCTTTTGATGTCGAACACTATGAACACAAAGCGGCCCACAGTGATCGCCACGGTGATTCTGGGCATGCAGAAAATTCCATTAAAAATCATTCCTTTCAAACTGGCCTCAAACATTTGAGCAGTCGTGTAAATATTTTAATCAGACAAGGCAGAATGACATGTATATGTGTATGATTGATTGAATAACTGATTTTGCCTGCTAAGAACAGCCTCCATCTTCTTTTGGGACTTACTGAGCAGCTCCACCGCTCAGCAAATGTCATTCATAATTAAACCATACAAAAAAGATGGTGTACAGCTACAGGAGTTCAGGCGGCAGCCCAGAAGGCCAGATCTTCTTGACTCCTTTTCAACTATGAGGATTGATTAGATCAATCATTGCCTTGCTATCTCATGCACACACACACACACACACACTTCCTTAGCTTGAGCTGCTGGGTAAATCATTTAAATGCCAACATTGACAGCTTTCATTCAGTCATCTTAAAAGGAGTGGCCCAGCAGGGCTGCTTTCATTGCTGTGTCATTTCTGCCTCCAGCCACAGTCATATAAGGACAGAAGAGTGCTGAGTGCTGCGCTACAGCTTTGGGTTCACCTTCGAAGCTCGCAGGAAATTCACTATTCATAGCAGATTAGAAGGCTACAAACACAAAACAATTAGAATACACTTTTTTTTACAAAGAAAATAAATTACAGATTTATCTCAAATGTATAAAAAATATCTGTTTCTATAGCAAGGTAAAATTAAACTTTATGGTTTAGGGTTGAGGTCAGCGGGGCCACCTCTGCAGCTTCAAACACAAAAGTCAATGTGGAGCTGGCAAAACTGCAATTCCTCTAATGGCCACTTGAGGCTCCCTCCAAAAAGAAAAAAATCGTCATAGACACTCATGTTAAAATGAAAAAGCACATTTACAGTCTGATACAAACTGTTTTGACCTCTAACATCTCTCCCTATCATCTCTCAGGCCTGATCTCACTCAGGGCGAAAAGTCATGAGTAATTGTCAGGATGTGATGATTGGGAATGTCAATTCCTTCAACTTCCTGCTTGCTATATTGTCACCGGTCGAGTTGATCTTTCATGAAAGGCTAAAATGATTTCCAAAAGTCATTCTGCCACTGACCTGAATATTAATTTGTGGCATCATCCTAAAAAAAACTAATAAGGATATCTTCAAATTGACTTGGTTACACAGTTGGCACTAATTGGATTCCATCTTCAGTTGTCAAATCGCAGCAAATGTCTTGTGTAGTGGTAACATGTATGTTTGTGCATTTGCATTTGTTGGTGAGTGCTTCTTGTCATCTGCCAAAACCAAGTTGCGTGACTCTTTTTATTCCAACAACAGTCAGCCACGGCGAGATCTCTATTATTTACTGTTCACCAGCAATCCAAACGGAGACAAAATGAAATGTCACCCATAATGTGATTTTTTTGCTCTGATTGGAGCATCGTGCTGACAAGTCTGTCACTTACTGTTGCAATCAACAGTAGAGGTCTTTTTTTCTCAGCACTCTGATCTTAGTAATCAAGAAAGGAGGAATCCCAGAGGTATCAGTTCCAATGACTTTTCTTTCTGTACATCCAAATACCCAAAATTTCCACGTTTGAGCGGCTCCGGAGTACAGTAGGTCTACGTTGAGGAGAAAGGAATAGCTGTAATTGCCAGCATTTCCACATCGAAGCCTTTCATTTCCCCACATGGCCCTAGAAATTGAACTTGACATTCTGAGATGCATCAAGCCCTTTTTAGACCCTCAGTTTCCATCTGCTGCCCTTTACTTTGTCTCCTTACCCCTGTCTGCCTATCTGTCATAATGTGTCCTTGCGCACAAAAAAAAAAAAGAACATCAAAAATACCCTCCGCACCTAGTTGGCAAGGTTCTACAAAAAGCAGCAGCAATTACATTTTGAGCCTTGGGGCAAGGGGAGAGGGAAGGGAGGAGTGGTGCAAAGAGAAGTTGGAAGGGTGAGGATATCAGGTTGCGATTGGTCATGCCTTACCCTCCCAGCTGAATCTCAAAGAAACAGAGAGATGAGTGGAAAAGGATTGCCCATTTTGTTTCTGGATAGAGGAATCAAGTATTCCCAGAATGTGAAGCTTTGAACCCCTTTCACATGTCACAGATAGACAAACAGACACGGATACACACACTGACACACACACACACACACACACACACAAGCTGTCTTGCTACTTTGGTCACTACACCCTGTGGGCCAAATGATGACTCAGTGCTTTAATCGTATTTGCAGGGGATTGATGCCCAGAGAGGAGTTTCCTCGCCACAGACAGAGACTTGGAGCAAGAAAAAAAGATCTGGTTAGAGAGATACTGACAGAAGCAGAGGAATAAAGAAAGGAAGTCCCTCAGCAGAAGAAAAAGAGGCAGCCATGAGAATCAAAGGTGAAGCTATTGAACCACATCAGCCATTTCAATGCAAACTCATTATTGTTCTCAGCAGTGAGAAGAGACAACCTTATTATTCTCTTTTGCATAACAGGAACTCATAACAGGATATTGCTCACAGCGTTTATGGAGTAGGGATAATGCTTAGGTGCTCCTTGTCCTC
This sequence comes from Apistogramma diplotaenia, assembly GCA_015052665.1. NCBI lineage: Eukaryota > Metazoa > Chordata > Actinopteri > Cichliformes > Cichlidae > Apistogramma > Apistogramma diplotaenia. The sequence continues at coordinate 9,773 of VOQJ01003302.1, forward strand.
ACCTTTGGCAGACGCTTTTCTCACATAATCCAATCATTCAACTATTCTTGGGCTTATTTTACTTGTTAGTACTTCTCACTCTGCTGTAAAGCGGGAGATGAGGGGTGAAAGCAGGAGGCGGTTGATAACTGGGGGGAGGGGGGGATTTAGGTGAGGACTGTTGGTGCAAGTTAGATTTAAGAAGTGAAAAACATTCACCTGAGTTTGTGTGTTGCCATGGTTCATGTTTTAAAGTTTGTAACGAATTTGACAACGAGGAACAAATTTAATAGCCGTGGTATCATTAAAAAGAACAAAGGCCTGCATACACCGGGATTCAGCGCGCTTTAATTTGCAACAGCATCCCTTTCTAATTATAGCTTCCAAGCTCCATTATGCATTGTACTTTTTTTCTGATGCAATCAGCTTGATTTACATTGGTAACTATAAAATGAAAAAAAAAATACAAACTGCATATCTTTGCGAAGCCTCGATGATCATGACAGTGCTGCCCCATTGTTCTTTTCCCACGTGAATATGATGTGCATTGGTGGAGATATAACATGAAACGTCCGACATGAAAGAATCTTTCCAAAAATTCCTGGATTCAGATTCAGAAGTGAGCCATACGATAGACGGGCAACCTTGTCCAGGGTGTACATCGCCTCTCGACATACAGCTGACAGCTAGGATAGGCTCCAGCTCAACCCTGGATTGGATAAGCAGAAGAAAACGGATGGATGGATGGATTAATGGATGATCCAAAAGGGCTCAAATGTTAAGATCTCTTAAGTCCTCTTGGGACTTTTTCATGCAAATATGTCCCAAATATTTGAGTTGTTTAAAAAATAGCCAAACCTTCACAAACACCAAATTTCCCTGCAGACATCCTGAACTATGAAGCCTTCAAACAGAGCTCATTATGTTTAGCTTTGAATCCCACCAGCTGGTTTGGAAATTTTAAATTCTTTCTGGGAAAAATGGACACTGCACCCTCTAGGCCAGGGGTGTCAAACTCAAAGACACAGTGGGCCAAAATTCAAAGCTGGGACAAAGTCACGGGCCAACATTGATATTTATTGAAAGAAATCTTCCTCCAGATATAATAATGAAGCCTTTCATATGGACCATAACTAGTTTTGCTTACCAAACCAACCAAACTTATTTTCATCTATTTTACTTTCTGGCACCTTTGAGTCACGTCCATGTCCTTGTTCTTGTCTTGGTGTTTCGTTTCATAGTGTCGTCTAATGTTGTAGTCCTTGGTTATAGCAGCATTGGCTCCACATATAAGACAAACAGCTCTGTCTTTTACTTATGTAAACACATATTCTGCTTCCCACCTGCCTAGAAAGCTCCTGTTTTCTGCCTTTCTTATAGCCATTTTTCAGTGCCAATATTAGCATGAGGTTGCTCTATGACTACTGTCAACAGAGGAGAGTGCGTTTATGGGTTTTGTCATGATTTTTAAACCAAAACACCAGCAGAGCATTCTGGGATTTGTAGTATTAGCACTACATGCTCTGTAGGCTCCAATACTGGTGGACCAGCTCCAGTTCTTTGGTATGGCTTCATGCCAAATATAACTACACTGTGGGCCAAGTTTGACACCTATGTTCTAGACTAAAGACGATCATCCAGGTTGTTATTGGTGTTTATTAATGTACATTTTACACAGTGTCCCGACATTTGGGTTTGCACTTGGACCCAACCTGTGATGCATCAGCATCAAGGCCTTAAAACTCAGAGGCTGCCACCTTTGACAGGTTGGCCTTTCTTTAAAAGGTCAATTATTTTTCAGTGATTTTCATAAAACTACACTTATTCCAATATCTGCCTACACGCTGCACATAAAATGTCAAGTAATTTGATCAAGAGTTGCCAGTTTTCTTGGCATCAAGCCTCCTCCTGCTCTTCTTTTGAGGTCCATCTCACATCTCTGCTAAATATTTATGCAACCAAGACATAACTGTCCTTACCAGGTCACAGCCAGTGAAGTAGTGCCACTCACTACAGACCTGCTTAAATTAAAATTTCACATTACTAATGCAATAAGCTAACCACGTATGTCCATGTACTGTATTACACAAAGAAGATCGTCTGATGCACAGGTTGACCAAGCTATCTTTGCCTCTGCTTTTTTGTGCACTTGAATAAGACAACACCAAGCCCTGCTTCAGTAAAAACCCTGTTTTATCCTGTGTTTGCACAGCAATGTTTGAACCACTGGCTGATATCAGAAGGGAAGATCCCTGGAAAGTTCCTCGTCCTCACCGGGCAAGAAAAAAAAAACTACAGACAGCGGCTCTGCCCGAGTGCTTCTGGGCAACAAAGTTCTTCTGGAAGATTACAGTAATGATGCTGGGAGAGCTCCCTGACACAGCTGCCAGTGGATGTCAAAAGTGCTGTGTTTTGTATGAGTATTATGAAAAGCAGAATGTATAAAGGTTATTAATGTGTTTTATGTTGAGGAGAAGCTGACTGCATGTAAGTGTTATGCAGCTGAATTATGAAAACACAGTAAGTCTGCACTTTTTTACCCTTTTTATTTATTTTTTGGCCATATTTCCAGACAGGTTGGGTCAGCAAAGTTGGGACAGTTTTGACAGCAACAACACAAAAGTTTACGATGGCTTACGAGAAGCTGTCTCGACTGCATTCATTTGGAGGTGTGAGCTCACATTTACAGTGTTGTCTTCACATTTGTCTGCCAATCGAATCAATGTGTCATTACTGTACAGAGTGCTGTAACCTCAGTTAGTCATAAATAGTTACCATCCCATCCTGTTATATAAGGGTTATGTTTTGTCTCATTTCATAACATTAATTTCTAACTAGCTCTTAGAAAAGGCAAAAGTCATCAAATATGTAATATGTTACATCACTTTAAGCTTGGATTTGGGGGTTGGGCCCTAACTAACGCTGATACTGTAGCAGCATCAGCTTTGACGTGGCGCACACAATCGCTCAAGCCCATGAAAATATCCGTCTCGTTCAGCATTAACAACAAAGAGGAATTTACCTCATTGGTTTGCAACGGAGTGGTCTTCGGTACTGAGCAGCACATTAAGGTCAAATCACTCGGAGGCCGTGGTGTTGAATTGGAAAACACTTTAAAGTACACTGTAGCTACATGATGTCTGAAACTGCTGGAGAAGCCTGAAGGCCCCAGAGCAAGTCAGACTCAATAATGCTTTTGTTGTTGCTTCTTTCCTCACGACACAGAGGTGATGGTGTCGCATGAAGGTGTACTACTGTCATGTGTTAAGGAGAAACCATAATTATCAAATGATGTGTCCACCAAAGGGGGGGGGGTGTCTATGGCAAATCAACATCTGCTGTGACAACCAATTGGGAAATAAGGGAGCAGCTCCAAGTACCTTCTGTAGACCAATGAACGTTTATCACAGTGTCCACCTCTTCTTCTTCTCTCTCATGCACCCTCAGCACTGCTCTGCCCCCGGTACGTGAACCTCCTCAGGCCTAAAACCCGCCTGACTCAGCTGTTCTGCTCTGGATTTCACCCTTTACTTGCCTGGATTAGTTCTCCACACTCTGGAGAGCTCGCCTGCTGTTCTGCACAGCCAGCAAACCAGGCCGCTTCTCCATGTGACTGTGATCCACTCTGCCCTGCGACAATTAGTCATCATCTATCTAACTGCAGTCCCCGCATATGATCATCCAGCTAGCTCTACTGCAGCTCATGAAATGACAGCCTTCATATCAAAATGTGTGTAAACAATACCCGTTGCTAGGCAACCAGGTGTTTTTTTTTTATGGAGTGAAAGTACTCCAAAATATACTAAAAATCCTGTAATTAGTTTAGTTACCTGATTTTAAATTGGAGTCAAAGCCCCCCCCCCCTTTTTTTTTGTTTTTCGTTTTTTTGACAGGGGGAGGGGGGGTCCTGAGCTGGGAAATTATAGTACACAGCATTACCTATGAGCCTTTGCTGAGTCACTCGGTTGCACAGGGACATACTGTAGTATAGGGAATTATTAGGGGGATTATTAAATCAGGTATGTCACTCGTTAGCTTCCATCTGCTGTCAGCAGCATGAAGGAACGTTCTCGCTCTCACATCTCATTTAGTATTTATTATCAACATTTAGTCGTTCCCTGCGATTCATGCTGCAGTCCACTTTTACCTTTAAACATGTCCCTGGAATACAAGAGCTGCTCTTGTATCCTTTCATGCCTTTTTTCCTTCCTTATTAATGTTTACAGCAGACAAACCTGAGCAGCCTGGTAGCAAATGGAAATTTTAAACAGTAAAGACAATAGCCTACTTGAGAACAGAAGAAATGAATGGTGGAGGGGGGGGTAAATAAACAGCACTGCAGTGTGTTACAGTGTCCTGCTTCTGTAAGATATAGTCTGCTTTCATTAGATGCATAGATGTGTATGAGGAGCAGTGAGCGGAGAAATTTAAGGCATAATGTTTTGTCAAAGAAAGATTAGTGGCGGCGTTTGAAGAGCTCGGCTGTTTTTCATTTCACTGCTTCAGCGATCTGAAACAGCTCTCAGAAGGTTGACTTCTAAAGAACGACTTTGGACTGTGTCTGTATCTGCATCTCCATGTGATAGGCTGCTAAACCCGAGGTCGTGTTTAATCTCATATTTTTCACAAAGCTAATGGGAAACTAAAGCACACATAGCTCCAGCACAAGCTATTGACTAAGTATTTGCCATGCAAGGAAAATGAATGTGGAGAGTTTATCTGTATTTTTCTGCTCCTGCACACTTCTCCAGTGGAACCAGCCCGAGCCGCTGCCATTAATACATTTGGGAGAGTTCACTCCAATGTCTGGAGTACCTTCTATCAATCCCATGACTTACTACTGCAAGTGCTTGACTCCAAAGTCCAAATATGTAGGGTGCTTTTTTAAAAATCACCTATGTATTTATTGGTTTATTTCGCAGGAGTTTGCCACAATACCATCTCTGTTTATGGAACAAGGGAGAGCATTAAACCTTCTGAATTCTCTTGAAAAAAAAAAATAATCAACCGAGCTGTGCAATAAAAACAACAAAGGCAAGCGTAATGAGCACAAGGCTTTCGCAGCAACATTATCAGCCAATGCCGAGAGATGAGGGCCCTCGCACAATTACAAGTCCCACACTTATCTTGTCGAAGCAGATACTGCAGGGGGAAAGAGGAGCTCGTGTGTGTGAGTGTGAGAGAGGGAGACAGGGGTGGAATGCACAGCCAGGCCTTTTTTTTTCTTCTTTTAAATAAAAGAAAGCTCAATAAACAAAGAATCGCTGATGGCCCAATACTGTATATAATTTCACAAACTGAGCAGGACTCTATAATATTTCTTCTTTTTTTGCAGATTCCTATCATGTCATGTGGCTGTGTCATTATCTCAGGCCAAAGCATGATGAAGACCTTGTTAACCAATGTAAAGTGCTAAAATGTCATGTAACTATGATGGATTGGGTCATACGGCATTTATTATAGCGGCAGCATCTGTGTTAAAGGGTAAAGCCTCACTGAATCACACAGAAAGCTGCTGCTGGCTGATTATGTAATTGTGGGCCATGGCTGTGGGATATGATATGTCCTGTTGCGTATGATATATGTTTATGGGATGATTTTTCCATACAAAATCACTGCTTGCTTAAAGCAGCTCTGGGGTATTAAAGGTTCCCTGTATTTGATTTCTTTGAAGAAACAAATGCGTGTTTGCATTTCTCACACGGTGCATGTTGTGCATCTGTAATTCTCATGAATGGAGGGAGATGCTTTCTTTGTCATAAAACATTTGCGCACACTCAGTTTTTGGAAGCCTTTGAATGGCTTTTTTTTTGTAAAGGAGAAAAAGAAAAGTTGTGCAACAAAGTAGCTAAGGGAAAGCCCCCCTTCTCCTCTCCCGGATAACAGGCATGAACATCATAAGCAGACCAACCTCATGCTTCTACTGCAGTAAGAGGGGATTTTAATAACCGTTCCCACCTCCCTCATGACTGGGTTTGTACAGTATCTGTACAGGATGTGTACAGTGCCTCTGCTTTACCACCACTTGGCAGATCACATCACAGTCTGGTTTTTCTTCAGCCCACATACAAACCCTGTGTAATGAGGTTGCCAGTTACCACCCGCTCATTCAGGAGATGGTCTCCGGAGGCCAGCGAGTCTCTCGAGGACCGTTTTCACTGGACTGCTGGAGCCACGGGATAACAACATAGATGTGGACACCTACACCAAGGTGGGCGCCATCATGGCTCACCAGCTTCTGTAGAGACTTTGTGATTCCAGGGCGGAGATAGTGTGCTCAAGGAGTGTGCAGTCCAGCTAGCTAACGAGCTAGCTAACGAGGCCTCGGTGCAGTGGAAAAATCCTGTCTCATACTGGTGACCAAAGTAAGGTGCCAGGAGCATCTGGTCTCAAGTGTATCAGTACAATTCAGCTCGTAATACTGAGAGATACTGTAAGTTGGAGGTGATGGGTGTAGCTGCCTCCCTGACATCGTGGGTAACATACCCAACAGAAACACCTCAATTTGTCATGCTGAGGAGCTGTGTCTCTGGGAGGTGCTGTACAGGGCCACCACAAGGGACCATTTTAGCCCAACTCTTGTTCACACTCCACGTGGTGGATTTGCATGAAAAAATATTCTGTTAGCATGTATTATATCAGGAGTGGACAGGAGCAGGAATGCAGGGGCCTCGTGGAGGCCTTCAGGGACTGGTGCAGCAGGAGTTACCTCCACCTCACACCACTAAAACCAACGAGATGGTTTTCCAGCCATCACATCCGCCTGTCTATATACAGGAGGAGAACACTGATGTCGTGCACTCGGGGTTTTTTAGGATGACAAAGGCCTGACAGACAAAAACAATGAGCAGGTGGTGAAAAAAACCAGCCAGTTGAGCACCTGGCAGGAGGCTGGACTCCACCACCACAAGGTGGACAGGGGCACATTGAACAAATGTAAAGCTATAACAGTCAGCAGCAGACACGCAGCGGCAGACGGTTCCTCTCAAGCAGAATTCATGGTTCAGCAGGGGTAGCGTGTTCACAGTCCACTGGCAGTCCAGGAATGGCCCATCCACATGCAGAGAGCTCTGTTGTCAGATGATGGCAGTGTACGAAGTAGATGGTACAACCAGTCTGTGGATCTTTCTATCGATCTACAGTATTTATCTTATTAGTTTCCAGGCAGTGAGAAACATTCAGCTTCCTCATTCACTACCCTTTGCAAAAAAACAAGTGTATATGCAAAATTACTGTCAGATTCATGCCCAGATTTGGTCTTACCACTACGTGCATGTGAGTGAATCAGACTCATCCTTTATCTACAGTACGACTCGTGCTTGCTGCCTGCACAATATCTGCACGCCGCTGCACCAGCATGTCTCTGTGCAAGGAGGCAAGTTGACTTTGAGAGCAAGTGGAGAAAGTGGTGATGATGCTGAAGAAGAGAGGGCTGCACCACTAAGGCAGATTCAGGGACTGTAAGCAATGCAATTTCATTTGAATTTATTTATTTAATTGTCTTTTTTTTTTCATGGCTCATAGTGTTTAGGAAAACTGTAAATGATGACCAAAAGGAAACAGCAGTAATTATTATAATTATTATCATCCTTAGCCTCTGTCAGCTGGGATAGGCTCCAGCACCACCGGTAAATGATGTGTAAATTTAGTTATGAGATGAGAAGCTTCAGGTGCGCATTGCAATTCCGTGTTGCTCTCTAAAGCCAGCGCATCCATTGCCGATGCCAAAGTATGAGGGGTTTCCTTCCAAAGAAAGTTTGCTGTGATTGATTTCACCGTTTTACACTTTCAACCAGAGAAAGTCAGTTAGTGGAATGAGTCTTTTTTTTGGAAGGGAAACCTGCGTTTTCATCCGTGGCAGTGGGCAGAAGAGCACAGATTCATGATGAGCAGTGCTGGGGTTAATTTGTTGGTCAATCAATCACTTTTTATCTCCACCTTATTTTCTCACCTTCCCTGTCACTCTGTTTTGAGCAGTACAGCATTAAATAGCAGGTAAATAGTCATCGCTTAGATTTGAATGGAAACGAGGTAAGTAAATAAAACTATTCATCAAAGTCAGTTTCACAGCTCACCTTTTGTTTGACTGCACAGACCCTAGCTTCTGCAGCTGAATTGTTTTCATTGTCCCTCATGTCCTCTAAGTGCTTAAGTAACATTTGACTTTAAACTTTCTCTTCTTTTTTGCATGTTTTTCTCTCTTTTGTCAAGAGTAACATCTTCTCTTTGTCAATTAGTCTTATCCAAGTAAGTCTAAAGCTAAGGGTCACTCTAGCCCCTGGTTCCAATCCGACAGCCCATCAATCAGTCGTCATCGTCAAGCTTATTGAGGTGGACAGAAACAGTCAAGTGTGTGACAGGTTACAAACACATTACGGAGGTCACTGCCCACTTTCAAAATCTGGATGAGGTGAAGTGTGAACGTCCGTGTGGCTGCTTGTTTTTCTGTGTTTGGTAAAGTTCACTTGGGTATATCTGTGAGTCTTTTTTTCAGCTTTCTCATAGCTTCGGGCTTAAATCTGCTCCACTGCTGAAATGCTGCAGTGCCATTTGAGAGACAGCAAGGGACTAAACGCTTTTTCGTTTGGGAGGGTTAGATTGCTGGTGTTGCTTTAAGCCTTCCTTCCACTCTGCTTCTTGTAAATATGCTGCACAGGTGGGAATTAGCAAGAGTAATGTAGTGGGCTGCGTCTTTCGTAAAGCTGTGGAATCAGAGGCTCAAGCAGTACCCACACAAGGCTGCGGTGCAGATGTTTCGAGATTTTTTTTTTTCCAGATATACCAAGCTGGCATACCTAAGCTAATGATTTATATAAAATCATTAGGTGAACCATTAGTGTGCCAAGTTACGTACACCAATAATCCAGGTAGATCAGCTGATCTCAGTGCTCAACTTCAATCTCAATACCCCAAACCATCATTTCTATTATAATGGTCCTGACTAAACAGGACCACTGGGTCTTTTTAGGTCATTGCTCTTCAAGCCGTATTTATTATTTACAACCTCATTGACTAGTCCAAATGGGTGATGACTTTCAGCATCCAGCTACCGACTTTCAGCTCATGTCTTCTCAAGAATGACCGATGATTGTCTGCACATATGCCCTGCAGGTTTAGCCATTATGCTTTGCAAATGATGAGAAAGAGATGAGCCGATTTGCAAACTTCAAGCCACGCTAGTCCTAAGTATTACATACGTCCTGTCACACCGCTTCTCAAAATGAAAATAATTGCTCTCTCCTCAGGACCATGGTGAAAAGCCAGTGCTTTTAGATACAAATGCCAAAGAATTATTTCCCCAGAATGACCTCCTACAATAGGTGATTTTGTAATTGGCACCCCATGTTGATCCTGGCGTCTGGCGAGTTTTCATTTAGTATCATTCACACCATTCGATCCCTAAAAAATGTATTTCATCAGAAGCGCTCTGTCTGTGAAAGGCATCGGTAATCAAATGGAGCTTCTCGTGGATTTGTAACACAATATGTTAATGCAGTTTTTTTTCTCAGTATTTTACCATATTTTCTTGAAGTTCTCCACATCTTAGAGATGTAGATGATGATTAATCTATCGCCAGCAGTTTGTTCGGACTCTTTTGAAAGCTAAAAAAGGTTTTGTGCCATTTCAGAAAGAACTTGTTTGGAAGTGTGGCAAGCTTTTGATAGTTTTTCAGGCACTGCTCCATAGCCAACCGCTGTAGTTGGTATGGATTGAGAGATTCTTCTGTGCAACATCACAGTCAAAAGATCCATTTCGATGACGGGCACTTTCAAAAGAAGAAAAGCTATTGTGGAAGATTCGATCACTGATCATCACAGAGTACCTGCTGGCTGCCATTAGACATTACAGTACAGTCTTGGGATTTTTAGTTACACTTTTCTGTTTTGTAGCTCCAAGCAATCTGGTGTATTGTCACAGTAGAAATGATATCGAACCATCCTGCAAGAGAAAGATGAATGCAATACAGATACAAAAAAATTTCTTCTTGTTGGTGATTTTTTTTTTAACATCTCCCTGGCATGTTTATTGTCAAAGAGAAATGTTGGGTTGAACACTGCTTTGTGCTTGGTGCATGCACACTGACACTTTTAATGCCGCTGCCAGAGAGGAAATATGGTAGATGACCTAACACGGGGGGGCTTACTACTGATGGTCACAATGAGAAGGCTCATTGTCAAAGCCATTATACAAGCCTGTGAAAAAATACACACACAAATCAACCTCTGCCAGTATGCCAAGGTTCTCGACTCCAAAGCGAGCCTTCGGGGAGATTTTCCCCATTTTCATCAGCTTTTCTCTTCTTCTTCCAAGCAGTTAAAAGATTGAGATTTGATATGCTGTCACTCATCTCCTGCCTGTTTTCCAGATGACAGGCGGGTTCACGGGATGCTGTTGAGTTGATGCAAACCAAGCAAGGAGGAAATTTCAAGGCTTCCAAAGAGTCCCCACTGAGCAGAAAAGCAATCATTAGGAATTAGAAAAGGGAGGAGGAAGAGGTAAAGTAGTTCAGGGGAAAGGGGAATAAATTTAATGGCAAGTCAATAGGTATTGATTTTTATGTAAATTTCAACACAGCAGAATAGCGCCTCTTCAGTCACGGGCTATCAGGACCCAAAATAAGGCTAAAAGGAGATGAGGGGATATTATTTATTATTTGCTCTGTCTAGTGTTCTTCACTCCTCTGCGTTTCGCTCTGCCCTGCCGCCTCTCTGGTCACCGACAGTTCTCATTCACCATTCGCCCTTCCTTTCTCTGTCTCATTCTCTTATTCTCTCATTCGCTCCCTCCCCTCTCAATCCCCTTTGTATTACTGCCAAGCAGTCAAATGGATGTTGGCATATTTTAAAGCCCTGTTGTCCAACTCTCTCTCATACGCAGGCCAAGTCCGTGGCTCAGCAGAGTGCAACTTGGCAGCTGACGAGACAAGCACACTAAAGCAATTAGCGCAGCCACCAACAGTCGCTTGGAGAACTGAACGTTCGTTCTGCTCACGAGTCAAATAGAGTGTATTATTTATATCCAAAGGTCAGTACCCTCCCTGTTAGAGGATCTCAGATCTGTTATTGTGGGACGTTTAAACTGCAGGCATGGAAAAAAAATAGGGGGTGGGGGGGTGGGGTCTAAGCAAAATGATGTTAAAAGGGGCAGAGCTATGACAATGCCACCACCCTGCACATGCAGACAAGCAAATTAGAGGTTGGAGCTGGGTGGTGCTCGGATATCAGGCTTTTAAAAAGCTTCTCTCTCTTTCGCACAAACATGCAGAGACACAAAGCACACTGGAAGGGATCCCCAAGCAGAGGGGTCAGTCAAAGCAGCGCACTGTTAAAGGCGGTAGAGTATGACAACCTCTGAGGGGTTGACCGCCCTTGCTGTCAGAAAAGATGACCCTCATCTCACAGTCTTTGTTCTGAACAAGAGGGGAAGCAAAGCGGACAAAAATGACAGCAGAGCCTAAGAATAGCACGTGCTGCCGGGATACCTGTGAGTACCCCGGCTGATGTGACGTGCTTGGCATGGATATGCTGCTTCTTTGAGGATTCATCTTCAGATTTGCACAGCGTCGGTCACTGAATAGTTAACTGTCGATCTGAGATTGAGAGAAGTAGCAGATAAAGAATATAAATTGATGATCAAATTATTACAGTAATACTTATCATGTTTCCCATGGAGTAAACGACAAAATTTGGGTCTGGTTTCATATGTTTCGTGGTTACATCAATGAAAAGTTTGGTAGTTAACGACGTTTCATTTAGGTATTTCATCAAATAGTCACAAAATTGTATCCATCCATGTTTATACAGGTAGTTACCAATTAAGTTTATAGCCCACAACCCTGACACAGATAAGCAGAGGATGGATGGATGGATGGATGGATGGATGGATGGATGGATGGATGGATGGATGGATGGATGGATGGATGGATGGATGGATGGATGGAAGGAACCTATTTTACATGTAGTTAAAACATGTCCACTCGGGTCGACAACATGCGTTTGAGTTTTGAACCACAGAGATATGTATTTAACAAACCAATTAAAGAAATTGACATTGCATCCTGCTAACGTTAATTACACTAACATAACAAATTTAAATCACGAAATGAGGCCAAGGAGAGTGTATGGGATGTGCACTGTGTTGACTGATACGCAACTAGAACCACAGCACACATGCATATACAAGAGAGCGGCTTTTGAGTAGCCGTCCACTGTAAATGACCACTATGCATGAAAGGGATCATTTACACCATCTAGCAACTGTGCAAATGGACAGCTCTTTGACAGGAAGATTTTGTTTGTTTGGTTGTTTTTTGGGGGGGAAGAAATAGTGGCCGCAAAGTATCAAAGTGTACACAAAGCGAAAAGCAGTGGCAAGATTACAGTCTTTAGAATAATAGGTGTTCGAATCCTGGACAGGGCATGCAAGGGTGGACACCCCCCCCCCCCCCCCCCCCCCCCCCCCCCTCCCCCCCCCCC
>VOQJ01003304.1:22240-34946 GCA_015052665.1 Apistogramma diplotaenia
CCCCTACCCAGCCCCCCCCCTCCCCCCATACTTCAGCCCCACCTCATCCTGCCGGCTTAGTGACAGCTGAAGCGACCACAGTGGCGGCTGGTCGCTGCTTGGCCTTCATGTCCACAGACTATTTAAGGACCCAAAGGGTTTCTGGTAACAAATGAAGCAGTTACTGACTGAGCAACCCTAGCCTTGTGTTGAGTCACCTGATTGCGTAGACAATGTCATCCACCACCCAAGCAGTTAAAAGAACAGATGTTGCTTGATAAGTGTTTTTGCTTGTAATCTATATTTGAATTTTATTCCACTACATGCCTTTAGTTTTGCAGATGCTAAAAGCAGAATCATTCATGGAGACTGACTTCAACCACTATGCTAATAGAATATTTATTAATCATTATAAATTCAAGTAATAAACATGTAGAGGTCAATCGAATTACAATAAGAAAACACAGGGCTCCTATTTGAGGTGACACAGCCTCAGTTCTTAATTGTGAAACTGTAAGCTAGAAAAGGAGACGTTTAGCTCATTAGCACATTGGCACAAAGATCAGAGTTGGATAAACAATAATCCAGGCTTTGATCAGAGACTAAAAAGATTTTTGGCTCAATTTGGCAGAAGGGCTGGCCAAGTCAAATAAGCTCTTGTTTTTTTACTATCACAGTCTTGGATTAAGCCCGCAAAAACATAAATTGCACACCTGCTGAGACAGACAAAGAGAGGATTTCCTCTCAGTGAAACACATTCCTATATTTGGCTCGCTGCACTCTTGGCACAGTTGGCACAGATGCAGAACCAACCTATACTTGTGGTATTGCTTTCGCTTAAAAAAAAAAATGATGCAGGCTATATCTCAGGAAAAGCAAAAGGCAGAGAGGAAGGGATGCAATAGAGAAGCTAATTTTAGATCCACTTCCACTGTGAAGGGTGATTTTGAGAGAGCTGGAGTTAAGTGAGAAAGTTTCTTTTATAAGACATGAAATTCACTTATTTGCTTTATTACCCAATAAGGTAAAGACAACATTACATGGTATTAGTGGTATTAGTTGATACCCCATTATTTGATGATGTCTTCTGATACACACACAGGGTGAAACAAAAAAGTAAGAATTAATGTTAAATATTCAATTTAAAACCTACTTTATTGTGATAACTTTACATCCATACACTTATGGCTTTTTCCTAATCCACCAATAATTATGATTTGGCAGTCTTGATAGTCCTGCTTCTTTCCCTCGATCAGTCTGAGGTGTAAATATCGCAACAACAGATATCTGTTGCTAGCTGGTGCTTGTGTGTAACTGAGTATTTTATATGCCAGACAAAAGGAGCGTGCAGGAAGAAGCGCATCAGACACAATTGTTGCTTGTTTCGCTCGGCTCCTCAGTGGAATGATGATTACAGTCTACGTTATTTTGGTATTAAAGCAAACATGCCATCGTCTGCTGTAATGAGAGACGCTGGGCCGAAGGTTCGAACCACGTGACGTGATGCAACAGATGAAAAATATGTTTCTAAAAAAAAAAGTTCAACATCTAAAGAAATGCATTCATCCAGCAAACGCAGCCTTCCACTATCTTGCATTTTTGTTGTTTTTCACTTCCTGCTGATTGTGTTTTCATAAACAACACAAGCAGCCCAGGCAGGTTTTACTACGAAGCCCCCCTCCTGAGACACAGACTGCATCAGAGTCCGCCCTGCTGCTATCAGGTTACAGTTGTCCCGTGCCAGCGGCAGAGGGGCAGCTGCCTAAATGGGACAATGTCACTCAAGGACACTTAAATCTACAGTGTGCTCTCTAATATCAGATGGCATGCTTATATTCTGCATCTCCTCTATAGGAGCGACAGAGATTGGAGACCATCCTGAATTTGTGCGCAGAGTATAACCATGACGACGGCTCTGCGGAGCTGATGAGGAGCGGTCTGCTGGGTGCTGCTAGAGGACTTTGCTCGGACTCGGGAGGCGGGATGTCTCTGCCGGGAGACGGTCGAAACCAGCGGGTGAGAGAAAATGACGAGGAAATCCAGAGAGAGGAGTCTAGCAGCACAGAGAGCACACATCAAGAGGTAAAAGACACTTTTGTGTATTCATTGCCATGATGTGCTAGATTTGCATTGTGTTATTTTTATTAATACATAAATCTGTACTCAGTGTGAAGAGCTGTTAGCTGGACAGGAGCAGATGTACCTGGAGGAGGAGAGGAACAGGATCTTGGCCAGGGTCGATGACTTGAAGCACAGAGTTAGCGAGTTGGAGCAGCAGCTACAAGAGACCAAACATGAGGTCAACAGACACACACTGTCAGCTATGACCACTGATGAAATAGTCCAGCTTTTAGCTTGCATGTTCTTAGATCACCTTACTAATGCAGCAAGAGGAGCAGAACCTCATTTAAGTATTTATTTAACTTGACAGCAGTTGCTGGCTCGCAGACTCTGACTCCATATTTGTCTATTAGGTGGAGATGGAGCAAGCCCTGCTGCAAGCAGAAAGGCGGGCAGAGCAGGAGCAGGTGGAGGCTGAAAATGAAATTATCTCCGAGTTACAGATCAAGCTCAGCCAGATGGACAAGGCCACCCAGAAAGAGAAGGACAAGGTGGGAATGAATCCTGTTTTTACTCTGGCTCTGGTTTTACATGTACAAACTGCAAGTGAATGACATGCTCTTAAACATCTGCATCTGAACTGAATGTGCAAATATTCTACATACACAATGCCTACATATAGACAGTCTTCTCAACTGACTTTCACCGCTTATGTCAAAAAACACAAGACACAATCCGTCCTTTTTCTAAAATGTGCAACACTTTGTTTTGGAAAAAAACCCCGTAAAAGAACAACTTGAAGTCTTGCTATGATCAAAACTACAAAAAAATTTGATTTAAGATACGCGTAAGCCGTTTTAATCACCCTTCCATTTTAACAAGTGTGTAAAACATTGCAGTCTCTAACACTTCTACATGACCTAACATCTGTGCCTCCCCCAGAACCTCTTTAACTGCCTTGTTTGCCAGTCAGCCTTAAAGCTCAAGTGCATGACTATGAGTTACCCGTGATTTTATTTTTCTTTCTGGTGTGATGTGTGTGTCTGAATGCGGGCACAAATGTGTGCATGTGTGTGTGTTTCTGTGTGTTTTTAGGGGAGGGCTAATGTGTCGGCTGAGCGGAAGGCCCTGGAAAAGCAGAGGAATGAGTACAATGAGCTGAAGAGGGAGTTTGATAAGTGCCCCTTGTCTCTAAGGGAACAGTTACAGGAGCAGCTCAGCAGGGTCAGTGTTCTCACGCAGCCCACAGGCTGGCAACAGTGAGTTATAATATCCAGAATACTGCAGTACTGCACAGAAACAACACTGACTCTGTCTCGAAGCACTCAGGACTACTCATAAATCTGCAGTTTGTGCATTTCCTCATTTTCTGCTCTTGTGCTTCATTACATAAACGAGGTTTATTATGTTAGCGCGATCTGTATGTGTTAAAATCCACAAGCAGGCAACCCATTCGCTCCAGCAGCAGTTTTAGTCTGCTGCTTATGTGCTGCCATTCCCTCATTCTGGATGCTTGACAATGTCGGTCTCAATTAGTAATCATTATTAATATCATTAACAGCTTTGCTTTAAAAAAAAAAAAGTTGCTTGCCTTCTGGTAGAAAATGATTTCAGTTTGTTTTCAAGTTTTAAATCTGTCACAGACTTGAAGTGAAATTGTTTTGCTTGTGTCACTTTTGTCAGTGAATTCTATGAAAAGACCAAAAAAAAAAAGCAACATTGTGTCCACATATAAATATGACCTGATCTTGCCACCCTGTTGGTGATACTCAAATTAATTAAAGTTGTGCATGATTAGTCAGGTAGTCATTTCAACTTTGCAACCCTTCCTGAAAGCCGCTTCAAGTATTCATTCATGTTTTATGTACAACAGCGGTTCACAGCTGGACCTGAGATGTTACGCAGCCATGCTTCACTAAGCCAGGCAGCCATAAGGAGTCAGCGACCCCTTCTGTTAGAGAGATCAGCATGTAACAAGGTTCAGTGCAGGCACACAGGCACTATCCTGCAAGGAAAGAAAAACCCGCTGGTGCTAGCATTACTACCTTTAGCCACACTTCGCATACCAACGTGACCTTTCCTGTGCAAAAATACAATTATGTTTTTGAAGAATGTGAGAAACACATACAGTATTTGCATCCGCTGGGGACTATTTTCAGCTGTGGATTGATATGTAGCAGCTAGATTTATTGCTTACATTGTATATTAGAGACGCACGTAGTTCACATAACATTCAGTTTTATGAATTCCTGTTCCTGAAGCCTCGGCCTGAGCCCGATGCTGTCTTCCATCCATCCTCTTCCGCTGATCCTCTTCAGGGTCACGGGGGGTCGGGGCTGGAACCTACCCCAGCTTTGTTTTTTGAAAGTTCACTGTGAAACCAAAGAACAATGCATGTTCACGCTTTAGCGACTTGTCTGCCACAAGGTAGACACACCTAAAGCATGCCTTGCTTTATTGGCATTTCTGAATCTAATTGGGGCTGCGGGGAATGTGATTTGAAACTAGTGATTGAGACCATAAACCTACAACAAAAATGAGGGCATGGATCATGTGAGCAGAAAGGTAGTTTCCCATAGATCTACTATACACTGCTCAAAAATCAGCGTATAGCATAATTGATCTGTTCAAGTAAGCAGCACAGAGGGTTGTTAATGAGTCTCTGCTGCTTTGGTATTAATGAAATTAACAACAGGTGCACTAGAGGGGCAACAATGAGATAACCTCCAAAGCAGGAATGGTTTCACAGGTGGAGGTCACTGACATTTTTTCCTCATCTTTTCTGCATTTAGCTAGGGTCACTACTGAAAGTATCAGGTGATACCTGGACCCTTACAGATGTCGCACAGGTGGTCCAACTCCTCCAGGGTGGCACATCAATAGGTGCCATTAGCAGAAGGTTTTCTGCTCCTCCTAGCACAGCCTTAAGAACATGGAGGAGATTCCAGGAGAGAGGCAGTTACTCCAGGAGAGCTGGGCAGGGCTGTAGAAGGTCCTCAACCCATCAGCAGGACCAGTATCTGCTCCTTT
Source organism: Apistogramma diplotaenia (assembly GCA_015052665.1). NCBI lineage: Eukaryota > Metazoa > Chordata > Actinopteri > Cichliformes > Cichlidae > Apistogramma > Apistogramma diplotaenia. The sequence continues at coordinate 27,311 of VOQJ01003304.1, forward strand.
CTGCAAGGGGGATTACAATCACCACTACCAGAGCTACAAAATGACCTCACAGGCAACTGGTGTGAATGTCTCTGACCAAACAATCAGAAATGGACTTCATCAGGGCGGCCTGAGGCCTGAGTGTCCTCAAGTGCACCCTGTGCTCACTGCCGAGTACAGTGGAGCCTGACTGGCATTTGCCATAGAACACCAGAATTTTTCACACATGAAAACAGCTTCACTTTGAGAACACGTGACAGATGTGAAAGGGTCTGAAGAAGCAGTGGAGAACATTATGCTGCTGTGACATTGTTCAGCAGTTCGGTGGTGGGTCAGTGATGGTCTCGGGAGGCATATCCATGGAAGGATGCACAGACCTCTACAAGCTAGGCACCCTGACTGCCATTAGGTATCAGGATGAAATCCTTGCACTTACGCTGGTGGTTCATGTGATGAGAATATACAGTTGGTACCTAGAGGATCAGTGATGTGATACCATTGACTGGCCTCCACACTCACCTGACCTAAATCCAGTAGAGCACCACTGAGACATTCTGTTTCAGTCCATCTGATTCTGCCCAGTGAGCTCAGTGATGCCCTGGTCCAGATCTGTGAGGAGATCCCCCAGGACACCATTCGTCATCTCATTAGGGGCATGTCCCAACACTGTCAGGCATGTATACAAGCACATGGAGGCCATACAAACTAATGAGTACTTGCAATGAAATTTCAGCAAATTGGACTAGCCTGCAACATCATTTTTCACTTTGCTTTTCAGGGTTTCTTTGAATTCAGCTGTCTGCAGAGCGATACTTTTTATTTCCATCAAACGATTTGACATCCTTTTGTCCCTAACACATTATCCAGTCCATATCAGTATAGATATCCAGCATGATTTTTTCCCCCCATTGGGATGTGATGTGTTTTCAAAGTGTTCATTTAATTGTTTTGAACAGTCAGCAACCAGAGAAGTCTCCCCCTGTTGGCCATTAGAAATATTGCAGGCACTTCCAGAGTGGCTTTAATTTTTAGACCCAGACCCCATTTTCTATGTGCAGTCCAGGAATTGTTGCCATATGATGCATTGACAAACACTTTGCAAATAAAATGAAATGTAACAGAGTAATAGCATTTATCAAGCTTTGAATACAATGTTACTTTTGGTCTTTTCATTGGCATTCTGTTAACAAAAATACTACATAGGATACAACCTTCTTAAATTTCTTAGAGTTCAAATGGGTGATAACCTTTATGTAAATCTGCATGTGCTCAGAAAGCTGAAGCTCTGGAATCTGGGACCAAGCAGTTTGAGGAGCTGGAATTCTGCCAGCTGGAGGAAGAGAGCCGTCTAGAAGAGAAGAAGGAAGCTCAGAGCTCACAACTGCTCCAAGAGCGAGCCGGGTATCACGGTAGCGTGGCCAAGAGGAAGGTGGGGATACCTGTATAGGAGTAACATGTGGAGTTTGTGTGTGTACTGTGTGTGTGTGTGTGTGTGTGTGTGTGTACAAGCTGACTGCCAGCATGATATCAAGAAACTGCTCATGTTTGGTTTGCAGGAGAAGATGGCTGCTCTAGAAGCTCAGGTGAAGCAGCTGGGGTTACAGGCATCTCAAGACTGTGAAAGGTTGGCAAAGGACAGGATAGTGACTTTGCATCTATTACAAAAGGTTAGACTGTCACTGGTCACTGGTCACTGGTGATGAACCTGCTCTTCAGTGCATTGCATATATTTGTAGTGATTCAAAGCATGCAGTTATGACTTGCTGAGAAACACCCAAATTTCCATATTGGTTCTGACTTTCAGGAGCAAGACAAGCTGTGTGCCCTGGAGAAGAAGTACAGCACCCTGACAGGAGGGCGAAACTTTCCAAAGTGCAGTGACAGCAGCATTAAAGAGGTGAGCAGGTACATGTCGGGCATCATGTCGCAACCACCAGTGGTGTCTGAGCTGGAGGAAAATTACTGCAAAAGTGGATGTTTTTTTTACTTAGGTCAACTTTTTAAACAGGAATTGCTTCACATCAGCGAACCCGAGCTTATTTATGTGGATGGTTCTCCTCATAGTCCCTGTCCTTCCTCTGCCTCCTTCTCCTCATCCTCTCACATCCCCTCCCCTGAACTCTATCCTGTCAGGCTCCAAGAGGTAAATCTCAAGAGAACCTAACAAATCCTAACACTTGTGTTTCTGCAATAAAAAAACAAAACATGGGCATGATGCTGTGTTGTAGCATATACTGACAAACAGCAGCAGGTTTGCAGTGTGCTTGTTGGTAGGTCAACCTTCTGCCTTTCTCTACATCTACTGATTGTTTGAGGTCTCCGTGGTGACCTTTTGATGGTTAAGCTGCAAAAGGCGTTGATGTTTCTTTTAAAGTCAGCGAATAGTGGAGTGTGGTGAAACATCCTCAGGTTTGCTTTGTGAATCTCTTGAATTGAGTGAGTACTTCAGCCTTCTTGTGCTGTGGCTGTTGATGCAGGAGTACCTCAGGATGTCTGATGTCTATAGGATGTATGGAAATGCTTCCATGCAGCCTCGCTCCTCTTCTCCCGCTGCCCTCCACTGCCTCTCTCTCACTGTGGCTCCTGCTTATCCAGCTGAGGTAGATCTTTTCTGCTCTCTGCCGTACGCTTCTCTGATTTATCACAGTACTAAAACCCAGCAAAGTATATTAACATTATCCCCAGATGTCTTTCTTGACTTTCTTTTCTACTTTCTGCTCTTCTCCTGTTTTGTTTTGTGTGTGTGTGTGTGTGTGTGAAGGAGTATATCACAGTTAGTCAGTTAAGTCAGATCTTTGGGATGCAGCGAGTTGATCCGTCCTCTTCCTCCTCCTCCTCTATGCCGTCATTCCAACTTGCCTCCTCTGAATCCACCTTCTCATGCCACACGACTGCACGTGGTCCTTCCCCCTTTCTCTCTGCACAGGTTTGTTCATTCTTGTTAACAGTTCCTGGTTTGCAGCCATCCACTGAATTGCTATGATGATCTTTGCTGTCCTACCTTGATAATGTCACAAGGACTAGTCCATGGTCTTTCCAACCTGCCTGATGCTTCTGTTATTGATGCTGTTGCTCTACTGCTCCCTTTTTCCTTTGGCTGAATGCTTTACATCACCGCAGAGCCAGCCTGAGCTGAGCAGGAATGCATTGCCTCCTCTTAATCTTGAGCGCTGGTATCAGGAAATCATGGCAGCTGGAGAGCCTCAGCCATGCCCTCCACCGCTGCCTGCAAAGTCTTTTGCTACGCGCAGACATGGGCAGGTAAATTCCTTTTAGTGTCTTGCCAAAGGGCACTAAAGCAATACAGATTTCATTAATCACACCACTACCCATATATTTTAGACTGGGATGCCCTCTAGTGGGCAAAAGATTAAGTTTAAACGTACAAAAATTGAAGCCATTTAAGCTGATGAGAAACTTTAGTGCAGTTGTGAACTGACTGAGTGAGCGGTGTTTCCTCTCAGCTGTCAAAATCCAAATCAGATGGTGAAGTTGGGCAGGGATCATCAAACAGAAGCACCACTGCCCTGCCACACGCCACTGGTGCTACACAGGAGAAAAACGCATCCACAAAGGTCAGTTTCACACAGCTGAACTGGAATCAGTAAAATGCAAAATGGTCCCTACCTGATGCTTTTTGTGTGTTTTTAGGGGTTACACTTAGTGCTGAGAGAGCTGTCAAACCCATTGGAGATGGACTCCAGAAGGCAGTTGGCTCTGCCAAGCAGAGGTAATCGAGTCATTCAGGCTATGCATGATCTCAGATGAACTGTTGCAACTTATTCTTGAACAAAGATGAAGAGTATAAAGTTGAAACTGTAGTCAGGTTAGAGTCATTACTGTTGGGCAGCAAATGCTGGCACAAGCAACAGTAGCTGACCGCTCTGAACCGCTTGACTGTGTTATTTTGGTGTTGGAGACATTTTTTTGTGTAATTATCTGAAATATGTAATATAGACTGCTGTGTGATTAATAGCAACTCAACCAAAAGGTTTGTGCCCCATTCTTGGTGAGTGATGTAGGATGTTATTTTATCTTACTAATAGATCTGTGTATTTATCTTTGTGTAATTTTCCCATAAAGCATATGGACGCACCTTGATGTGCTAGCTGATAACTTAGAATTACAGCCTCTCATCCAGTTGTTTTCATTTCTGTTTAAATAAAACAACGAACCGATTGAACCTGCTTCAGAATGGAGCTTCACAAACCCGTATGTGATGTCACAGTATGGCCGCTTTTTTACCACAGTTGATGTTGCGGTTGTATTGTACTCTGTGTCCTTGTGGTCTGGATGTGATTTTAATCTAAAAGTAGCAATGACTTGGCACCATCAGTAGAGGGTGGTGTAAGTCTGTCTCACCTGACTCTGCACCCTCTCTGCCTGCACAGATGCATCTCCCACAGTCCATCACTCCATCCTGCATCATCAGCCGCCACCCAGTGGCAGCCAGGCGTATGACACCCTGAGTCTGGAGAGCTCAGACAGCATGGAGACCAGCGTCTCCACCGGCAACTCCGCCTGTACCCCAGAAAGGTGAGAGGCTGGCTCTGTTTCCATGGGAACACTCAAGTCTGCCCCATCTCTGAGAAGGGTCACTGCCGCTTTGTTCCCGTGACAACATGTTTTCTTACATGCCTGCTCACGTGCCTCTGAGGTACACTGACTGTTGCTACACCAGCCAGATCTAGTTTCCACTTATTCTGTGAAGTTAAGTTTACTGATGTTAATCACCGCTCTCCTGCTGTTTCCAGTGTTTGGTTTCCAGGCATGTCTGTTTACTTTTTTGTCACCACATGCTCCTTGATTCTGTGTGTTGTAGCGCCTGTGGGTTAGAGGCCCAGAGGATAGAAGAGATGGAAAAGATGCTGAAGGAAGCGCAGCAGGAGAAAGCCCGACTGATTGAGAACAGAGTGAGTTCCCAACTTTTAGCTCCGACATTAAAAAAAGGCTCCATTTTTTAACAAGGTGGGACATGAGAATCCCTTCACTTCCAAAGATTTATACACAGGTGCAACCGTCATGTCAGTGACTCTGTGTCGTATCAGTTTAATCAGCTGTTTTTCTTTTGTATGTTCAATTATGTGTAAACAAAATGAAAATGGATTGACTGTAAAGAAACGGGTTTCAGTCGGCGAACCTGAAGTAATCACCTCATCTCTGGCATAATAAACGCTGTACAAGTGACGCGTGTTTATGCTGTTTTTAGGTGTAAGCATCGGCTCTGTGTGGAATATATCAAAGCAAAATTTATGTTTGTGATAACTATTTTAACTATTGTGACTTTATAGCAGGGAGATGTGTAAAAAAATACTCCTGGTTGCAGCAGGAGTTAGTACAGTGCTGTATGGATAAAATGACTAGATTTATATAGAGATTTGCATTTACTATTTACACTGCAAGCCACACACGCACACACACACACACACACGAGAGGAGCAAGAAGGTGAATCTCCAACTCTTCCAATCTCTTCAGCTGCAGTCTTTTGGTACAATATTATTAAAACCAATATTCTGAGTATCATAATATGATATCAAACGATCAAAGTAATGACAGAAACAAATAACTACGATAACCAAATATTCCAGTTCCACCGAGAGTCAACACATCCCAACTTTGACTTATTGCAAAAACTCTTGTGCTCTTCCTGCTCAGCAGATAAAAACTTGCCTGTATAAGCGATCAAAGTGATGGGTGAGCTTAAGATGTGGTGAAATGAAGTTGTAATTATTGTGTTTACCTTTGTATTATTTCCTCATGTGGAAACAAAGGAGACCTGCATGTAAGTTTCTGAAAGCCGCAAAGGATCATTTTACATCAGCAAAGCTTACTTTTACATACACAGACTTAAGGGATATATTTTACAAAACCCTGGATTGGGACTTGAATTCTCACTAGCATCTTCTGACAGTCATTTTCTTTGTATTGCAATATTTGCCTACCATTAACATATTCTCCCCGTCTCCCTTTCCCCCATTATTTTCCCTTCTCTTCTCTCCATCTGTGTCTCTTTCTCCTGCCCCGACGCTCCCAGGAGAGGGAGGTGCAGGCTCGGCGGCAGATGTTAGAGGAGGAGCGGAGGAGGCGAGAGGAGGCCGAGAGGAGGCTTCAGGACGAGACGGCCCACAGGCAGAGGCTGGTGGAGGAGGAGGTGAAGATGAGAGAGAAGCAGTTCTCCCAGGTCAGTGGAACAGAAGGAGGAGACGGGTGGTGGGAAGAAGAGAGGGGAGAGGAGAGGAGAGGAGAGGAGGGGTTAGGAGACTTGGGGGAGAGGATGAGAGACGAGACACTAAAGAGAGGCTGGGTATATATGAAGATCAAAGATTGTCAAGGAAGGGAGAGACTGGGGAAACAATGGAGGGGAGGGTGAACAGAGAGGGAGGAAGAACAGAGAGAAAGTTATTATTGGTGGTGGTGGAAGTATGATACACACACATAATTCAAGCTTTAATCCTGGCCGATTGTGTTTACCAGCATCCGTCATAGCAGGCTCGATAAGAAATATACGGAGATCAGCCTGTCGTTAGCTGCAGACTTTGATCCAGAGCCTCCAATTAAGACTCCAATGCAGATTAAACCACTAATATGAAAGTCAATGCTTCTGGAAGCAGTCATCACTCTTGCTGTCAGTGCAGATTCTCATCAGCATCGTATTCAGATACAATAAACAGCTGTTTTAGCACAAAATAAAAGCAGCGTACGCTACATGCCCAGCTCTGAATGGTACTAAGAGACAATGGTGTATGTGGCAGAAGAATATCTGGCTGCTTAGCTGCCAGATATTCCATATGGAGTCATATTTCAGTCAAAGGCCTAGGATAGTTCAGGAATCATGAAAATGCACAGCGATAGCCTCATATTTAATTCGATTTTCAAGCAGATGTACAGAGAAGGCAGCATCTTCTGTTCTCCCAGCTTCGAGAGGACGTCTTCACTTAGCTCATGAGGTCTTCTGATTTACTTTAGCCGGCAGCATTCAAGCAGCTTTTCTTCACAGGCCCGTCCGATGACGCGCTATCTGCCGAACCGCAAGGAGGAGTTTGACCTGCGCGCCCACGTGGAGTCGTGCGGCCACAACATAGATACCTGCCCCTTTGTCATCCTCTCAGAGAAAATGTGCAAGGGCCACCTGGTGAAGATGGGCGGCAAATTCAAATCCTGGAAGAAACGCTGGTTCGTTTTTGACCGTCTCAAGAGGAACTTCTGTTATTACGTGGGTAAGGAATAAACGACACGAGGTTTTTAATGTGACGGGAAAGTCGAGCCTCGGTTATTCAAGAGAGGCCTGAGGACAAAGCGCACGTATTCAGGATGAGTCAGGCAAGACCGTCATCAACCACAAAAAAATCACAGAAAACGACTGAAAACCAATATCTTTGTGCTGCAGTATGTTCTAGTAATAAAGTACACATCGCCAGCCAGTATTTCAAGTTCACAGCTGCTATAGTGGACTTTTGAAGTTAATCTATTCTCTGATCTGGTGCCCCATTAAATGTGAATTCAGCTATCCAATTTAAAATGAAGCTTTACTTCAAGTGTACTCACTCAGTCTCACGCTCGCAGTGAACGCAGGCGCCCTTAAGGTACTTTTAAAGATATAAAAAAAAAAAAAAAAAACTGATCAAAGAAAAAAAAAAATAAAAAGAAGAGAGTAAA
>VOQJ01003304.1:34966-46519 GCA_015052665.1 Apistogramma diplotaenia
ACAGGCACCATTAAGGAATATAAAAAAAAAAAAAAAAAAAAAAAAAAAAGCTGCTCACAGAAAAGAAAACATTCAAAACTGCGCACAAAGGGGAGTTATTGTTGAAGACTTGATTTAAACACCAGCAATTTTCAAAACGTACAAGGTCTTCGTTAGAGCAGAGGTAAAAACAGACTGTTACACCTGCCGCTCAACACAGACGGCGCACCGAGATACTGCATCACACGAGAAAGTAAATGACAAAGATAGAAAACAGCCATCAGAAGGGCATCAAACTTAAGGGCTGTGCTGGCATCATAACTGTGCGATGATGCACTTCAGTCATTAGTGACTTTCTGATTCCCTCAAAAGAGTTTCTGGCTGTGATGGTGGATTTTTGTTGTTCACTCGTGCTGTTGTCCTCTGCTCCGTGTCATATGGAGAACAGAGACACACGTGGAGCAGTGCTCATGCATATTTACAATTAAGCATGTTTTTGGACGCTTACGTCAATGTATTCATGCATCTACTTAAACATAAAGTCACTCCTGCGAGCATCACTGTGCAGTAATTCATCAGTACTCCCAGAGCCTTATCTATTAGTGTGCCAATCAAATTTTATTTTTGACTGCACTCCTCATTGGATCGGTCTCTCAAAGGCCACTTCCAAATGTTCAAATTTCACTTCAAGAGCAGCTGAAGAGAAAAGCTTCCACCCGCCCTTCCTTCCTCTGACGACTAAAACTTAGTGCCTGTTAAACACCATTCAGCACCCTCATCACCAACAAGTATGACTTTATGTAAATGTTCTTTGAGTCTCTGTAAAAGCATCATGTTGCGTTCCTCCTCGCTCGGTTTGTCGAGTTTGCCTCTGGGCTCATTCACAGAAAAACTTTCAGCATGAAGCGATCAAACTACCTTTTTGGTTTAAAAAAAAAAAAGAAAGAAAAAAGATTCCTTACTGTACACCAGGCCCTGACCTGATTTATTCAGTCCACCCCACAGCAGTGCCGAGGCTCCTCTGAGAAACACACACACTGCTCCCTTACTGCAGCACGACCCAACGTGCGTCCCAAACACTTCTGTGTTTATTCACCTGCGAGCGAGTGCTAATTAAAGTGACTCTAAGTGGTGTTTTTCGCCTTGTTCCTGTGTGTTTAAAACTGCAGTCAGTTTGTAATTCACGTCTGTCAGACTGTCCTCTGAACCCGACTCGAGAACAATTAGTTTTCTGAATAATTCAAAAGCATGTTTTTGAGCCCTTATTTTACAATCGGGTTCAAAATAGAATCCGAGTGTGTTTTCATTACCCCCGTTCTCTTTGCTCCTCTCTCCCCGCTCACTCGCCTAGCCTTTTCACCCCCTCACTCCTGACGAAGATGATGGTGATGACGGTGATGAAATAAGATGCAATACTTTCTCTGGATGTGTTTTTCTTGGGGAGGAGGCTAGCTCCTGGCTTGTTCGTGACTAATAAAACGAAACTCACATTTCAAAAACATTTATCTCATTACTAAGCAGATTTGACTTTATGGGAAAGGGAAGGCGAGAAGACGTGCCGGACGTATTTCAAAAGACTGCTTTTAATTGTTGGTGGATGTTTGGTTCTCAGTTGGGCACTCCAGTTTGCATGAAAGAGACTAAAAGAAAAAGACCACTGTTATTCGAACAGGACTGGAATCCAGAAACTCTTTTAGCAGATTTTATTTGAAGACATTCTCCTTTACACTTAAATGCCCGTAGTTTAGCCCCAAACTAGAAAAATCCTGTCAACCGATGAGCTTCATGTGCAGGTTTCACTTAGTGATTTTTAAAAGGCTTAAAGCGATCCTGTGGGAAGAGAACAAAAATCCAAAGCACCGGACAGAAGGTCTGACCTGCTCGAAGGGAAATGTTGAACAGAAGGATCAAATGTGGTATTCAAAAGAGACTTTTTCTTTTAAGATTTATAAAAATTCTTAACCTCGCCAGGAGGGGAAAAGCTACAGAAAACACAGACGATCCAGAAAGTACAACTGAAGAAAACAAGTCAAATTAATAGGATGGTAAAGACTTCAGGCATAGCTTGAAATAGACTTGCACTTTTAATTAACTTTTGCTCAGATACGGCTCCGCTCATACCTATTCATGGATTATGTGTTGCTGGGAAAAAAAAATTAAACACCTTTTTCCTCCTTTTTTTTTGTCTGCCTTCTCCATCTAGATGTAAGCTATAAGAAAAAAGCACATTTCCTGTTAAAGGTGATCCGATACAACAAACAAACCCCACCCTTTCAAAAATATCTGCCTTCTACCGCTAAATTGCTCTGACCCCGGGGAAAGTTTGAGCTCGTCAAACTGTATTAAGTCCAGTGAGTGATTGTTTAAAAAAAAAAAGGGGGAAAAAACGTACCAGAGCTTGATCTTAAAAAAGGAGGAATCACATATTTAATCAGTCGTCTGAAACTGAACCAACAACACAGGAATACAATCAGCATGATGATGATCAAAAAGGAGAAATTAAATAAAAATTAGTTTTAAAGTGAAATCTACATTTCTAAGTACTAAAGTCTCACTAGTGTAGTTTCTTTACCATTTGAATAAGTTACAGCTTTTATGCTCCTGATAATTCAGCCGTCTTAAAGTTTCCTGCTGGGACTCTCAGTGTACTGATGCTTAGGGTTAAAAGCCATTATTTTTCCCCTGTGGTTTGGTTTCTCCTGTATCAGGATGAAATGGGTTAATAAAATATTGTAAATGCAAGAACAGAGATTATGATGTGAAATTAATTTTGCCACTTGCATGTCTCAGGTAAGAATAAACACGATCTGTCCATTGTAATTATTACTGATGTGTCCCTGGCTGATTCTCCCGTCTGGTGCTTGGGCTGCCAGAGGTCTTGCATCAGTACAAGATGTAATGTCTCTTAATATATTTATTTTCTTTTTCTTCTTTTTCACAGACAAGCATGAGACCAAGCTGAAAGGGCTCATTTACTTTCAGGCGATCGAAGAGGTTTATTATGATCACCTGCGCAGCGCCACCAAGGTAAGCGCTCCTTTTTCCATTACTTACAATTCAGAACTTCATTTAGACTATTTTATAATATTTTGCCTGCGTGATAATCAGGTGTAAATTCGTGAAAAGACTGGGCGGGTTTGTTTGAGATGCGCTCAACTCCAAAACAATGCCTCATACTACTGTATATGACTCGCTTTAAAATCACAAATGAATCCGCACATGAACCGTCGATTTTTTTAAGTGAAGATTCTGAATTGGCTCCATTACAAATGCCTAAAATAAAATTAATTTTAACAAGCATTGCTGAGTGTCTTTAAAAAAAAAAAACCAACCTAAATTTAGTAGAAAACTACTTTTGTGCAGAAGTGAAGCTGTCAAATATCTGCCTGCTTATTTTCAGGGCAATGGGAAGGTTTAGATGAGACTGTTTGATGTTATAATTGCTTTTATATTTTCTGTGTTTCTGTAAAATGCCTAGAAAAAGCAACAGGTGCAGCTTTCAGTTTTTGCTTGATTTAAACCCCCCAATGATTTTTTTTCCCCCTCCAGAGCCCCAATCCGTCTTTGACCTTCTGTGTGAAAACTCATGACCGGCTTTACTACATGGTGGCTCCATCCCCTGAGGCCATGAGGATCTGGATGGATGTCATAGTAACGGGTGCAGAGGGCTATACGCAGTTCATGAGCTGAGGGACCAAAGGGTGAGCGATTCGGTTGATGTCGGCAACTGAGCGAGCACCCAGACACCTGCGAGCCAACCTGAGCTGCTCCTTACCGGAGCCGGGACTGAAATCAAACAGGCTGACGGGCGTGTAGCGGATGGACTTTTAAAGAGATGAATAATCTTGGGCCCGATGCCTTCGAGCAGATGAGGGTTCACTCATGAGAAGGGTGCATTTCAGAGAATATGAGAGTTGTATTTATCTTTCAGCTAAAGCTGTGTGAGTAGGAAAAAACCCACCTGAGTAGCCTGCCTGTAGATTTGACTTCTCAGCTACATCAATCACATTCAAGTACCAAATGTACTGTCAATAATTACAATATGATATTTCAGGAAGAACTTTTCTTACTTTGTATAAGCTCAAACTGTTTACACCTCTGAAGCTGATCTATGCATGCAGTTTTATCACGCTAACCTTTTTGATAAATTTGTACTTTGCTCCTTTAACTTTACTCAGATTAAAAAAAAAATAGTCTCAGTATTTAAAAAAAAAATAGAGTAAAAACAACTCACATGCAGCTACTCTAAAATACCTGAAATCCATATTATTTGTTGCCAAATACTGCCAGATTTCTATTAAACGAATGTTAATACCACTCATGTATTTGTTTAGGAGCTTTTCATTTAGACAAATAACACAGCTTTACTTGTGTCTGTATTTTACATAAATACCCCATGTCGAGCTAAAATGTAATATGATTTTAATAAGAGTCACATTATATAATAGTATTGTAAAACTACATGTAATAAATAAAACCATATGATCTGTCTCTTGTTGCTTTTTGCCTCACAAAGCAAAATGATGTTGACAAATCGGCTAAACTGGACGCACTCAGTCACCACCTCTTCCTTAATTAACAAGTTCATTATCAGCTTTCTATAAATAAACACATTTGTTGCCAGCATTCACAAATCACTACAACGTGTCTATTTACCTGTGAACAGTCAGGTGGTGTAATGAGCTCAATTGGCTCATTAACACTGATCAAAAGGAACACCGAAACCATATTTTGTTTGTATTTCTGGGGCAGCGTAATTAATTACATAGCTCATCTGCACAAGGTGGGAGACGTGAAAATGAAAAAAAACAGAACATGCAGTGAAATTACATGTAACTGTACATGCATGATTCAAAATGAAGAAATTTGAAACCATGTACTATAAAACTACATGACTGAAGCTTCCAGAAAACGAGTGCGTAAGAGCCAGAACTCCTCAATAAACACACGTCCACACAACGGCTCTTCCCACATTCAAATCCTATCAGTGAGGGTGCAAGAGCAGATTAATATCAACCTATGAAGTGACTCAAGGGAGCAGGGGGATATTGAACTGATGTGCGGGTAATCAAGGAAACACACCTTGCTGTTAAAAGGCACTGATTCAATTCAGCACTTGAAATGTTAATGTTTAATTTCCTGGTTTGAAGCGAGAAACACGTGTTCGATGGTGTTTATTAAAATGAGCACCTTCAGTTTAACGCAGGTAATCCTTCGCACTCATAGCTGCTGCGGCTGCACTAATATCATTCACACCATTTGCATTTGTCTGACCTTGGGAGAGATTTTCACACATTAGTGTGAAACACGTTCAGTATCTTTGAGTCTCTGCTGCGCCCAGCTGAATAATAAACTGATCTTTAAGAGGGCAGTGTGCACTCATTACCGCGGTGACGAGCAAGAGTGACACCCGGCCTTATCGTTGGTGAAATATTAATGAACCAGGGGTGATCCTCCCACACTTTCCCACTCCCACACTCGGCTTTTTTTCTCCAGGTCTTTATCACACACACACAAGACAGTCGGCGCTGTGAGTTAGCAAAGGTCTTACATGATTTTGTCAATATTAATAGGATATATTAGCCTCGTCTGAAAACAACCACTAAAATCTGATGAAATGGAAACATCTGTCAGCTCAGGGAAAAAGTTTATAGCATCACCTGTCAACCATCTCCACTCGCACATCCTTCACAACATTTCAGCGTGGGCATTTGTAATTTATAAGTTTTTATATCCACACGAGAGTTCAGAATAATTTAGGAGATTAAAGAGAAAAATCTCCTGCCCAACCCTGAACACGCTCCCCCCCCCCCCTGCACACACGCAGGCTCAGACATCACACATGAAAGCATCCTTCACTAAATGCATCTGATACACTGGGAAAGTTCCACTCAGTGATTGCTGCTTTGAACAAATCTTCGCTTTCTTTGAAGGGAATGTAAACCGACAGTCGTTAATTCAAAAACAGGGTACACAACAGATACAAAGCTTTCGATTACAATGTTTTGTTTTGTTTTTTTTTTTCAGATTTCACGGCACGCACAACACAGTGTGTGAAAAATATCCAGAGGGGAAAAGCGCCAGCATTGACCTAATGAGGACAACAAAAACAGATACACCAGAACTGCACCCCACTGTGGGGTAATTATTCCAGTTGACTGTATAAATTCACACTGTACATGATTTTGAAATAATCTCTGATTATCTTTGATAATCACGGTACCACTTTTCAACCTGCTCGTTAATGCAAATATATACTCAATCAATCATGTGGCCACAGCTCAGTGCATTTAGGCATGTAGACGCAGTCAAGACCGGCTGTTGAAGTTCAAAGTGAGCATCAAAACGGGGAAGAAAGGTGACTTAAATGGCATGGCTGCTGGTGCCACACAGGCTGGACTGAGTATTTCAGAAACTGCTGATCCACTGGGATTTTCACACACAGCCGTCCCTCGAGTTTACAGAGAACGGTCTGAAGTGTGAGTGGCAGTTCTCTGGGTGAAAAAGCCTTACTGTTGCCAGAGATCAGAGGAGAATGACCAGACTGCTTCAATCTGAAAGGACAGCAACAGTAAGTCAAATAACCTTTTCGTACCGAACAGGAAACTGAGGCCACGTTTCACATGAGCTCCCCAAAACCGAATAGAAGATTAGAAAAATGTAGCAAAAATCAAGACTCATAAGATCAGGCAACATCTGCAGCAACGGTGTGATGCTATCATGTCCATAAGTGGACTACACACACACACGCACACACACTAGTGAACAAATCGGAGAGCAAACTGGGGTTCAGCATCTTGTCGTGCAGACTGGAGCAGCCAGTAATTGAACCACTGACCCGTTAGTAAATGACCTGCTCTACCTCCTGAGCTACAGCCACCCGTGCTAAATTTGGCTGCTCCTTTGTCACAAGGGGTCACAACAGCAGGCAGCTCCGTATATATTATCCTGAAGGGATCTGTGCAACCTCCTGGGAGGCACATCAGGCCACAGAAGCCAGGGATGAAATATTTAACATAGGGCACCTTGTGATGAGTGGATGAAGAACTGGTTCTTTTACGCACGGGTAACTGAGGATGGAAAGCAGGTGCACCCGTCCAACTCAACAGGAAAAGTGACTTGACACAATCACACAGGACAAAGGGTGGGCGAGGGAGCTGGAACAAAATGTTTGATGAAGCACTGCATTTCCAGAAACACAGAAAGAGAAGGAATAGCAGGAGGAAATGCACAGAGAACTGCAGTGAAAGCTCCGAGACGTGGCGGGAAAAAAAGAGAGGAAGGGTTGCGAGTAATGTTTGATGAAGCACTACAAAGAAACATTGAAATGCAGAAAGAGAAGGAACAACAGGTAGAAACACAGAGAGCGATGCAGTCTCCGAAAGGAAAAAATACAGAATTGTGCACATTTTTATAACAAAATAAAGGACAAAAACTCTGAAAGGAAAGAGGAGAGGGAACACCTCGAGAAAATATGCAGAGTTCCACTGTAGGTTCCAAAAAACGGGGAGCAGCAACTGCGAGAGCTACATAAGGAAGTACAGTACAGAAATGCTGAAAGCAGGAAAAGAAGTGATGGCAGGAAAAAACAGTTCAAGAAATACAGAGGAAAAAATCAGGCGTTACAAGCCATGTGTGATAAAGGACAACAAAGGAAAGACACGCATGAGGCAACGAAAGCACAGAAAAAGAAATAGAAAGAACTGAAAGAATGTCATTAAGAAAAGCAGAAAAAAGGAGAAGACCTGGAAAAAAAGGTGTAAGAAACTCGAGGAGCAGAATGAAGAAATTAACAAAGAGATGGAAAAACCTCGAAGCACAGAATAAAGATTTTTCCAGAACAAGGCGATGACAGAACAGAAGGAGCTGAGGGAAGAAGGAAAAGGAAGAGAAAACAGGAAAAGAACTGGAAAAAGAACGAAGGCTGCATCTCACAACCGGAAACCGGAAACATCACTTACTGACATCACTGGCAATTTTAAAATCAGTAAAGAAAATATTTCTGCGTGTGTCTTCTTCTCTGGATAACCACATTAAACAGCATGTGTGGAGTGTATCAGAAAGTTCAGGTACACAACTTATTTAATCCAAACCATGTGTAGAGAAGAAGTCTTCGCCTGCAACAATCAGGGGATTATACAGAGAGGGATTCTATTATTTCCTACAGGGAGAAATTATACAGTAAATTCAGTGTGCTTCAGGCTCTTTGCAGTGAGTAAGAAAAGCTGAATAACTTAAACTGAGCTTTATTTAACACAACTCCCTGTATTAAGATCAGTTGACAGGTTTGAGCTGGATGTGTTTACATTCATGAATAATTCACCTTAATTTGAAATGTTCTACACCTCTAGCAGTATCTTCACTACCTTAAAACAGTCTTTTTAGTGCAGGTGTGAGGGTCTAAAGAAATTATTTTTAGAAAGTCAAGCTGCTACGTCACACTTCAGCAAAAGGAAGATGCCAAGAAAAATATCTGGAACACGGCAGGAATCAAATCTGATGCAGCATGAATTTTTATATGTTGCAGAACTAAAATCACTGGCTGCATTTTTTTTTTAGGTATACCTGATCTACTGTGTCTTAACCCACTTATCTAATTGATCACATGGATGCAACTCAGTGCATTTGGGCATGTAGATATAGTCAAGATGACCTGTGGAAGTTCAAACTGAGCATCACGGGGAAGAATGGTGGTTTGAGTGACTTTGAAGGCAACATTCAGGTGGTATGATCAGAAGTAGGAACAAACACCATGAAAGCAGCTGAGTATCAAGTGAAAGGGGGTCCAAAACGATGCTAGCAGGGCGTACCTAATAAAGTGACCTTTGAATGCATACCTAATTGTTTTGTCGTTCTGTGGCTCTACCTTCACACCTCACACACGAACACATGCTGGACAGTTAATATTTAAAATTTAAAGTTCAGCATCAGTTAACTTGAGCTCTGATTAGCGAACAGTTTGTTTTATGAGCATATCGGCCGTGTAAAGCTCACAGGTGACAGACGCTCAGCCTCGGGGGGTTTACATGTTTCTGCAGAGCAGCATCACACAGCCTGAGTGCTGTAAATGACACAGAGGAACCATTTGGGACCCGTTTGCTTAAAGAGCTGAAATTCTGGAGAACACAAGTGACGCACGGCCAATACGTATGAATAAAAAGCTGTGATGCTTGACAATTATTTTACAGTCTTTGTTGTTACGGTAGCTCTGTTTTCTTTCACAGATCTTTTATGCTGCCCTGTACATTGTAAAACTGTACCGCACGACTTCATTCAACATGCTTTCAGGAGTTGGAGGTAGTTATGAGTGATCTACTAAAAGCTGTGAGATCCCACAGGAAGGCAAAGCAGATGCTGTAGTCCTTTACATCAAACACTTTTAATACACCAGGAAGTCCTTGAGGAATAGCGAATCAACACAACCCACTGACTGACTGGCTCCTATCTGTCACAGCTGAATGCAAATGAAGTTACTTTAAACACACCGTGAATGATGCTATTATGCTTGTCACTATCTTGAGACTTGATTACCTGTGTTCACGCCAAAGCTAAAAACAAATCCAAGCGATCAGCAGGCTGAGCACACACAAAAATATCCACAAATCCCCTCTGAGAGGCTCCCATTCACAAGTCGTAACCGAATTCCATGTTTTCTTCATATGTTCAAAGAGGGGCAAAAGTTGAGGACAATAAATTCTGAGAGAGATGATGATGAAATGATGGTGTAACCCTTACTAACGTGCCATACATGCACTTGGCATGCAGCATTGACTTTTCTGACTTCTCAGCTCATACACAATATCGAGACAATGAATTCGGGTATCGAGTGATGGACGTCCCAGTCCCGCTATAGAAAAACTGACAAATATTTCAAGCGTATCTGAAGTCCAGTTTGATCCCGAGTTGTTTACATTGGCTTGTTTTGAAATGTTGTTTTGACAAGTCGGAAAGTTGATCTATTCCAGTTTTTGCAAAGAGACACTGATCTTGTTAGATTTTTCAGAGGAAAGGGGGGGGGGGAGACATGAAGGTGCTTTGCTGTGTGAACAACACATTTTGCATCTCTTCCTAAATAGTGACAAAAGGAAATTGTACTTAATAGTGGAGACTGCAGGGAAACGCTGTCATGAGGAACACCTTGGATTTCTCTCATGATGTGCAAACAGGAATCCCTCAGTGGACCAATTAATACAGACAGAGAGAGCAGTCAGCGATTTTCCCGGGAGACCCGCCAACTTCACCAGCTACTACTATCTCAATCTGGTCTCCATTACGACCACATTTATCTAGATTGCATCAGGCTGCCTTTTTACAAATCTCTCAGAGCTCCACTCCTATGGTAACAGCCACACGGTGGGCGTTTTGCTGAATGGCTCCTCTGTAACAAGCCCGTCCCTTTAAAGGCATCAGACTGACACAGATGGACAGTGTATATTAAGCTTGGGATATTTCACTCAAATTCAATTTCATCCGGCCATATTCAAATAATTTATTTCACTTGGTGTGAAAACAACCATCAGCCATCCTGGATAATGTGACTCTGTGCAATCAAGTCGACTTTCACACGTTTATGCAAAGCACAGACATGCTTCTCCGTGGACAAATCTATTAGAGGCCAGATGCAAGTGCTTAATCAATTTATTCATTCAGCACAACTGGAAATAAACCAGTTGGTTTTGGCAATATGATGGTGTCACAGAAGTGCAACTCAGCAAATAGAATGGAGAATGGCTGGGCCGTTAGTAGTACCAAAACAAAGGTGAGGTAAAAGGAAAACAGTAGGGAGAGAGGCGGGGTGAAGGGGGGATGCAAATCCCATGGCAACAGCAACCAGACAACAAGTCTAAAATAGGGGGCAGTGTCCGCTATTACTATAGCAACAGGAGAACAGCGCACTCGCTCAGCTTCGGGATTTGCTGAAAGGAGAAAAACAAAGCTTTATTCCTCACAAAAATGTCATTGACAGTCATTACCAGTAACTTCATTTGGTTCCACCAGCTGTGTCTCATCAAATTAGGCTCCAAAATAAGGATTCTCTGAGTGTATCGGGCTGACAGCCAACAACAAGGGATGAATAATTTATTTATTGTTCACTCATTTAGTGTAATTTTGATCCGGCAATGCACCCGGGAAGCTGCAGACAGGTTGAACTAACAAGTCAACAACATAAAAGTGAAATGCGCCGTAATGACAACAGAGTAGTTACCAAAAAAAGAGAAAAAAAAACAGATCGAGAGAGAGATCGAGATTGTATCCCTGCGGTAACAACAGCGATTAGTAATTATAAGTAATTACAAAACTACTTCTTATATAAATAATCTAATAAATCATGCACACGTTCATTAGTTTTCTCGACATAATCGGCCAGACTCGATCACTACAAGCTGAATGCTTTAGCAGCATCTGTATCTGAGTTTGGTTAAACTGCATCACAAAGTATGAACGCTTTTCTCTGCTTTGTAAACTGCAGCACCGTCCTCCACGCCCGGTTTGTTGACATGAAACATGTGCACAGTCTGCACTGCAGAGAGAGAGAGAGAGAGAGAAGGGGGGGGGGGGGTTATGAAAAAAGAA
>VOQJ01003304.1:55860-73319 GCA_015052665.1 Apistogramma diplotaenia
ACCCCCGCGCCCGCCCCAGTATTACCAAAAAACAAAACCCCACCCAAACCCCCCCCCCCCCCCCCCCCACACACACACACACACACACACACACAACAACCTATCAAACCTATGTTCCTGTTCCACCCAGTCAAAGTGCTTCTCCCAGTAGATCATGAGTACTGTGATCATTTCTTGAAGGACAGGGATACTCTGCTGTTGCTGAACAGATAAAAAAGTACAAAGTAAGTGAGGGGCACTGTTGCAGGGCATTGGGGAACACTCGTTCAGTCCTGAGCAGCAACCTTAATAAAATCCGAGCTTTCGACTGCTTCCTTGATGAGCTCCAAGAGCACCCGCGGTAGTCCAAGTTCAGAGCCGATACTGTTCAACTTCTCAGCATCAGCCATCAATACGAGATTACGTAGGACCCTGAGTGGCTGGTGAATCTGCTGAACTTCTCTTACCATGTCTTGTGTTAACTGACCAAACAAGCAAACAAACAAACACAAGAGTAGATACAAAACTGTTTCAAAGAAGAAGAAATTGATGCCCAGTCAAACACTGAATCCAATTACCTGAGCTTTACAGGCCTGGATCTTAGCTTTAATCTGAGGAATAATGATTCTGTAGTCTAATATTTCTCTCTGCTGTCTACTTGGATCAGATTCTTGAGTCAGATTCTCCCAATACTCCTTGTTGTCGACATTCTGAAAGAACAAGTAACATGCTTGAGTGTCAGGTGCATTTTTATTTAACAGAGCAATTTTATTTTATTACCAAAGCACATGCTTTACTGGAAAAAGAAATTAATCTAACATGTCTCTGACCTTCCACTGCAGTTTGGCCTGACTTTCCTTATTGCATCGCCCCACAAGTCGTGGCCTGATCTCTAAAAGGGGAAATTCCTGCTCATAGTCTATGCTTATCTGACCCCTGCAGAGAAAAGAACTGTAAGTCCCTTCATTTACGGCAATGTAATTCATCTTTATTGTGAACCATCATGTGCACCTGTGTTTTGATGTCAAGCTGGCTTGAGACTTCAGGCTGAGGCTTTGATTGGTAGCCATCATGTCCAGCTGATATGAGGTAACAGAAACATCACCACGGGAGGACTTGGGGGTGCTCACTCTACGGGAAGAGGCTGCTGCCATGGCAGCATTTCCCATTCCAATCTTATTTTCCTGTTAATGTACACAACACGGGTTTAAAGTCCTCCACAGATTTCAGTATAAAAACATTCACAAATTAATTAGATAGTTCACTTTGGCGCTGTCGCTGCCTGCTGGCTTCCTCTTATTACAGCTTTCCCTTCGTTCCATGACCTTTCGCAACAATCTGCTCTCTCCAGAAGCTGGTAAAGACTTTTCTGCCACTTGCTTGCGTCTCAGCGCCAGCACATCAGGACTGGGTGTGACCGTCAAAGGGCTGGACACATCTGTGTCTGGCAACACTGAGAAAATGTCATATGGGTACAAAACCACAAGTGTCAGACATGAGAATGTGTCATATATATATTTGAAAGCTTCCTACTGAAGGCAGGAGTTTTATGCATCACCTAGAACACCATCAGCAACAAAGGGGTGGTGCAAGAGGTCTGGCCATGACAAACGTTTCTGGGGGTCTTTGGTCAATAAGCCTTTCAGGAAACTCTGCAAAGTAAACATTAAGTAGTAATAATACAGAAGACTATGACTTTGATCACATATTATGCTGATCATCTATTAAAAAAATTGATCCCAATGAGCCCTTTAACAGGCTTGTAACTGTAATCTTTGTAATCTATTGAAGATGTTACATTTTATCTAAATATAATACAGTGCGACTAAAGTGAAGCTTGTACCGTGCAAGTGCTGGACATAGTGTCTGGCCATTTCACTTGGTCTCTCACAATGAGCTGCACTAGATGGAAGATGGAGTTAGTATAGAACGGAGGCGCCCCCGTGTGGAGCTCGTAAAGGATGCAACCCAAAGACCAGAGATCAGCAGTGTGGTCATACGGTTTCTCCTCCACCAGCTCAGGAGACATGTACAGCGGTGTGCCCTTGATGGAAGTCAGCACTAAGGTGGAGACGCTCATCGCTCTGGCAAACCTACAGCAAGACGGCAACGTGTCATTTATGCTTTTGGAAACCATTAAGACTTTCCTCTTTAAATCTATCAGCATACCCAAAGTCGCAGAGTTTCACCACACCGTTTTTCCCTAGCAGGATGTTTTGTGGTTTCATGTCACGATGAAGAATGCGATGGGAATGTAAATAGTACAGAGCCGAGACCAGTTGGCAGGCAATCCCACGGACCTTGAAAGAAGGGAAAAATCATTTACTCGTGTACAATTAAGTAAAGCTTCACGTCTGGTGTAACTGAGTAAAAACAACAAAAACCTGGCTCTCTGGTAAGTTTCCATCATCCTCAAGAATCTGGAACAACTGTCCCTCTGCATACTCAGTGACAACCACAACCTGTTATAAACACATTAGGGATTATCACGGGATTAACATTCAGATGTAAAGATATGTAATTGGCAGCAACGTATTTGAGAGTTCAGACGGATACCTCAGTTTCAGTCTCAAAGCTGTCAAAAAGCTGGACAATATTTGGATGTTGAAGGCCTCTCATAATTTCAATTTCTCTCTTAAGACTTCGCAGCTGGTTTTCAGACCGACCCACCTTTGGCATGAACTTTAGAGCCACCACCTCACGGGACAGAGATGAATAGATTGGTAAATTGTGTGGTTAAACAAAAGGGGAAACTAAACTGTGCTCCTGTGGAGACTTACCATGCCGGTACACTTTTTCCTTCCCTTGTAAACCTGACCAAACGAGCCCTCTCCCACTCGCTCCAAAACGTGATACGAGTTCATGTCGGCGGCGGGCGACAAAAGCGAAACTCTCACACTACTACCACCGGACGCTTGAATGTAAGACTTTGAACTATTTAACTTTAAAACTCACAGGTTATGACCAGTGACGGAGGTTATCTTTCTGTAGCGCCGCTTTCTTTTTTTTCTCTTTTTGTTTGGGTGGTAACAAATACGACAAACGGTTTTAAGTTTAGCTGCCAATTCAAAAAGCGTCACCCAATAGTTGTAGCAAAGTGTGTTGAGTCACACAAGGACGAACACTATTCAAAAATGCGCCACTGTGTCAGTTTATTTTAACAACACACTGTTTGACAATTTTTATTCTTATGATATAATGCAAAAATCAAGACCGGCGCTTGTATGGACAACTTAATAGCAGGGGTCCTCAGCCTAGCAACGGCCTTTGTGTTCATGGCAACCACAAGGGAAACTGAACCTAACGTTTCATTAAAATGACTACAAAGGTGCTCCTACCGAGCATTTTGTGTCCTATAGGCATAAATCTGCTTGAGCCACCATTTGATTCTAGTTTTTCACCTGTCTGTAGTCCAATGCTGTACCCGTGTCGGCGACACAGCGTGAAATTTACACCACAAATTAATGTAATACTATAAATCCTTATGGTTGAGGGAAGTGGCCTAAATGTGCCCCGTAGATTAAAAAGCTATTTAAGTTCTCATTATGGCCCCATTCATACAGTATGATCATCACCATCACCACCACCATCATCATCATGGTGCCACTGCTGATTTGAGATAAGATAAGAAATCACATTAATAGTCCCTCAGTGGGGAAATTTCAGCGTAGCAGCAGCAATGTCTTGGTGATATTTTATAAATTCACATACATAGACCACATAAAAATACACACATAACAAGTAAACCCAGTGTATTCTAATAACATTTGAGCCGATTAACATGTATATAAAGAACGGCTTTACTTGTTTTACCTGTTTGACTGACAAGAGTGCATTGCATTAACTTAATTATCTGGATTGTTTATATTAAAACAGCGTAAACTGATACGCATTTCACATGTTTAGTAGCGCAAAAGTAGTTTTGAGTGCATAACTTTTAGGCTACTGGCGTGGGTCGAACCTTTTTTTTTTTTTTAAAGATTTGGGGAGTTAAGTTCATATTACGTCAAATTTAATTCAGTAGAGCAGTACTTTGGCGCAAAATTACACCAAATCAGGATATAGCACTTGAATCAATTAAATATAATTAGAGTAGTTACGTTGGTCTGCAATTGTGTCATTGCATTACTACATGTCTCACTTTCTGGCAGGCTTAATGGGACTTCCCTGGGGTCCCTCCTAGTTATTATTATTATTTTGTCCACAAGATGTCGTATGTGATTCTCTCAGAAACGGACCCAAACGCAACGTGGAGCAAAAGTGGTGCTGAATCCTCACAACTAATAACCTTCCAACGAGGAACAGCAGCTGCAATATGATAGCGACTTATGTCATGTTTCGGTTATTTTAACTTGCCTGTAATTTTCCTGCTGCCCATTGTCCGGTGTTTTATTTATTTATGATGCAGAACTACTGCAGTGCAAGTAAGAGGAACAGTGATTTCTGTTGAACATGCAACTTTTTATTTTATATCAAAGGGCACTTATTCTTCAATCCGTGTTCATAATGTGACAAAAAGCTAAAGTTGTGGTGGATTATTTGCAGGAGTCTGAATGCGAAGTGCAACATCTGCTAATTCATCACATTTTGTATGTTGAGACTTGTTGATTGGCCTGTTTGCTGAGTTTCAAGTGGCGGCAAAAAAAGAAAAAAAGAAAAAAAAAAGGCTTGACCTGGAGCGCGCATCCAATGAGCGCTTCGAAAGACTTGGCCCCAGCAGAGCAAGATTGTGTTTCCATATTTTTACACATGACGAAAATGCATGAACTCCGCAGAAGGCAGCAGTCGGCTGAGCACACACAGGTGGAGAATGACCAGGGGGAGTTTTCTCTGAGTGGACTTGTACAACCGGCATTGTTTTAGAGTCCTGCGCTTTGGATTATGCTCTTCATCTTGATCTGTTCCTCGCGTCGCTGCCCCTGAGTTCGCAGATTCTGTTTTTGTTTTCTGTTGGTCACTGCAGTCTTTGATTAATGCAAACATCGTCATGTTTATTAGAACAACTTTTCTCCTTTATTTTGTGGTCTCACTCTTAAAGCTTGCTCGATGCATGGAAAGTGAACTTTGCTTCCCGATTAGACTGAATAGTGATGACGGGACGGATTCTGATAACGACGTGGATATCCTTAATAAAAAATGCGTCCTCAAGATTAAAGCTTTCCAGCAGGAATTGGTGATCGATTTACAGCGAGACTCTAATTTCATTGCCCCTTCCATTGCTAACCAAGACGCATTGCGGCTCTCCGATACCGATGCCCCCACTGACCTGACCCGGTGTTTTTATTCTGGATATGTGAACGATGATCAGTATTCTTATGCTGCTCTAAGCCTCTGCAAAGGTGTACAAGGTGCATTTGGCTTTCAAAACTGGGAATATTTTATCAGCCCGGTACAAAATGACACCAGAAGCGCAGAGAGCGCGCACATCATCCGGCGCAGAGCCAGTAATAACCTGAAACCCAGCGCTACCTCCAGGTGCGCAGTGGACAGCGACCTAAACCTCCAGGCTGCGCAGTCCTTGGAGAAATACAAGCGACTGGCAGACCACAGCAATGTGACCGAAACGATGCTGAAGAGGATGGGGCGATCCAAAAGGTTCGCCTCGATCCCCAGATTCGTGGAGACCCTTATCGTGGCAGACGAGTCCATGGCGAAGTTCCACGGAGATGACTTAAAACACTACCTCTTGACACTGATGTCAGTGGCGGCGAAGCTGTATAAGCACCCTAGCATCCTCAACTCCATCAGCATTACAGTTGTGAAGATCATGATTATATCCGAGGAAGACAAAGGACCCAAGGTGTCCGGGAACGCAGCCATGACCCTGCGGGACTTCTGCATTTGGCAAAAAAAGATGAACAAAAACAACGACAAGCATCCTGAGTACTGGGACACAGCCATTCTTTTCACCAGACAGGTAAAGAAAACCTTAGTAGAGTTCATGTTATTCATGTTTTAGGTAACACTGGGGACATTATATTATTAATTTGCTACCTTAATAAATAACATATGAATAATATACAGTGAATAAACCTTTGTTGATGACAAGGGAAATATGGAATATACCCTTGATACTGTAAACTTTATAACAGGTAGAAACTCCTGCTGTTAGTTTATTGGTTAGCTCTGAAAACACTCTCCACCTCTGGTGAACTCTGGAAGCGTGCACACAGCCCACCAATAGCATTACAGCTTTGACGCCAAAGCTGGGTCACAGAGCAGCAGACTTGATTGCTCCTCATAGATCCTTAGAGAGCAGTTTTATAGCCTTGGAAAACGCCTCTGACTTCTCTCTGCACTGCCAAATATTTGGAAGATGACACAAGGTCAGAAGTGAAGTCATTGCTCACATTCATTGGTCAGTGTGATGTATGCTCTTTCATTTCCACTGTGAAAACTTGCAATAAAGTTGACAAGTCAGCCCAGCAGATTTAGTTACAGTGAGAGTGTTTAGTCTGTAGTCATTAGGTAGAGTCTTAAAAACCTATGTTAGCAGAGTTAAGAGTCAATCATAACATAATAAGGTGCTATCCTGTCAGTATCACTGGCGCATGTTGATAGGTGATTGCACTACAACTCAAAAATGCTTGTTATACCTGCAGATTTACTGAATATAATGAGCTTCGGTGCCCTTGGGGAGGCACTGCTCAGATGTGCTGTTTCTCTCAGTCGTTCCCATTCTGCTGCAGCTGCCTGCCTCCTCATTAAACAGTCCCCTGAAGAGATGGGATGCAGCGCCCACCTGTTTGCTTTAAGTCTGAAACGAGCTGCTCCGCATCTACAGTCAGCCTGCGTCTTTACCCAACATTTTTCAGTCTGTCACAACTTCCACTCACTTCTTTTGCCGTAATGGTCAGCAATTTCCAAAAAAAAAAAAAAGCATTCCAAACACAAGCATGTTACTGGGTTTTTGCTTCTGCAGCCAGTTGATGTAACTCCTATTCAACTGTACTGGAGATTCTTACAGTGAGTCACAAGGATGCAATTTGCTATTGAAAGCAAAAAGACAGGCTTCAAGGGCTTCTGTCACCCTTTCCAACCAACTTATTGCACCAAGAGAGTGCGCTAATCTGCAGCAATCAGAGGCTTGGTGAAGCGTAAAAAGTGCAGCTGTTCAGAAAAAAAACCCCTGCTTTTACCATAACAGGTCAAACAAAGAAATCTCTCCTCTAACCATTGTGTGTTGAGCGATAGATTCCTCATGTAAGATCATGTATAAACTGTGTACAATAGAATGCATTAATGGACAAATGCTGACATACTGTGCAGACACAAAGCAGCACTCAGAGTTTCCAAATGAACAATCCAAGCAGTGACTTTGTACAGTAGTGCTTAAAGTTTCTTTATAGTGCAATCCAATCAACCAAGCTCCTTCTGAACATTAGGAACCTAAAGCAAATAGGCCTTTATTGACCTTTTACTGCCATTTTCATATTGAATCTATTAGCATAATCACTGCTTCCCAAAGCAATAAATAAAACTGTGCAGGGTTTGCTAACATGTCCAAAACAAGCTCTAAACATTTCAAGGCCTAAGATCTCCTGTGTATTACATGAGAGGCCTTTATTGATCATGAGATTGCGTTTAAACCTGTCAAGCTTTGTTCATTACAATCTGACTGACATAATTTTTTTCCCTTTGTTTCTTTTTTCTTCCATTTAGGCCTAAACAAATTCAGCCCTCCTGAACTATATGACACATTTCAGCTTCAGACAGAAAACAGGGATTCTGCTCACATGCCTGCTAACAATTACAATCAGCAAATCAAACTAGTTATTGTGTGGAGTCATGACACAGTGGGACTTTAAGTCTGCCCAATTAATGAGTAGTATTTTTTTGTTTACTATGGTTTTAACAGATATTTTGAAGCCCATTCATTCTGCACTTAATACCAGCCCACTGTGTAATTTTGTAGATTTTATGAAGACCAACTCGGTGTTGTCCGGAGGCAATTGCGGTTGTCCCGAAAAAGTGTAGTCAGCATGATTTTTGTGTAAAGAATGCTGCAAGTGTACTCGGTTCCTTAAGTTACACACGATGTTTATTGTACGAGAGCAGCCAAAAGATAAAATCTGACTATAAATCTGCTAGAACGCATGTTCCCCTGGGGAGAGAGGAGGTGACTGTACTTTAGCTCACAGCTTGTTTGCCTTTTCCTACATGATAGATAATGGGCTGAGAAAGAAAAGAGTTCACCAAAGAATGTCCAGATGTCATAAACTCTGCCTGTGATACCGCTGCACCCATAAAACTCTAAGCAGTACCTTTTCTCAGAGCTTTTGAATATCGTTTCCAAAGTACAAAGTAGTAACAGGCTTGACAGGATTTAAAAGCAATAAAAACTCATACACAGAATAAAATGAAGATTTTAGTCTGCTGAGGTAACTATTGTTGTTTGTTTTTTTAATTTGCAGAAACACAAAAATTGCAAAGAAAGATGACAGATGTGGGAAGTAGGTCATAGCAAACAACAAACTCGTTGACATGGGTGTTTCTTCTCTCCTGTTCATCTTGCAGTTCTTGTGTGTGTGTGTGTGTTTTTTTTTTTTGTTTTAACTGAAATGGACCAAACTTTCAGATGTCCTCCAAGCACATGAGGACATCTGGATTAGATTTGCACTGGTGTACAATTGTGGTTTTGTGGTTTATTCTAGGAATGATTTGTCATAGCACTCGAGGTCTTCACTTGGCCCTGTGTTTAACGGTTACATTAAGCTCAGCAGAGGACTGTAGGGGCTGTGGGAGACTGAACTAGTGTTTTATCTGTAATAGCTGACCACCACTGGTTTTCTGTGTTCCTGGGTATGTAGAAACAGGGCTGTTTAGGGAGCAGGCAGATGGGTGGTTCTCTGCAGCGGTTACTGCCGAAGTTGTCCTGTGATTAGGAGGTTCAGCTCCAAATGCATACTCGCTAAGACTGGATTATAAAACCTGTGGTAGAGAAATAGGTCATCTGGAAACTGTGCTCTGGCATGGAAATGTTATGGTTGGGTTTATTTAAATTACTCATAGAAGAAGGTGTGCTCTAAACACTGTTTCCCACTAAGAGGATTTAGAAAGTGGGTGGTGGAAAGCAATGCTTTCAAGCAGATCTCAGTACAATGACATTGAGACAATATAAAGGATAATTTAATCATTTTACTTATAAACTGACGGCATCATACTCAGACAAGTTAATTGCCAAGGTCTGGGAACAAGGTGACATCACTAGAAAAAAGCCAGACAGGGGAGAATGAGTTTAAGTGGCCTTCAAGTTCCAAACTCCAATCTCTGAGAGAGAAAAATGCAGACCAGTAATAGATTTATGACCCAAACCGTCTGAGGTCACACTGATTCTTGTGAAATGAGGTTGTATTTTAAATTATTTGTCTGATCACATGAGAATACATGCCTTGTGCCAATAACCTTTATTTAGCAATGTCGCACTATTCCCATAACACAGCAAATGACTCAATGGGAGCGATTTTCTGGTAATCAGCAGAAATGATGGTCAAATCTAACAAAACTGACAAAGCCTCTTCTTCTTCGCTTGGCTAGCCTCCACCCCCATTGTGATTAAGACTGCAGGTAGGAAGAAGAATGAATGGAAGCCCATGTTTGACTCTCTTTATCTTTAGCTGGGACCATTTCAGATGCAATCATGTCAGTGTCTTTCTTCCCTCCAGGACCTCTGTGGGGCCTCCACCTGTGACACACTTGGCATGGCAGATGTTGGCACCATGTGCGACCCCAAGAGGAGCTGCTCTGTAATCGAAGACGACGGCCTTCCTTCGGCTTTCACCACTGCTCACGAGCTCGGTATGCTCAGCCATTATCATCCTTCATCCAGTACACATTAATACTGTAGTTTCCCTAAAAGTGTATATGCATAATCACAGTCCATGTACTCATAATAGACATCTGAGCTCTCCTTCCCTCTCCACAGGGCATGTGTTCAACATGCCACATGACAATGTTAGATCCTGTGAGGACCTGTTTGGGAAATTGCAGGAGAACCACATGATGTCACCCACACTTATTCAGATCAACCGCACCAGCCCCTGGTCCCCCTGCAGTGCCGCCATCATCACAGAATTTCTGGACCGTGGGCACGGTGAGTTTGCTGGACTCCAGTGTTTCCCTGCAAATGGCCTTATAGTGTCTTTGAAAAGCAATGTAACAAGGTGCTGATTACATCAGTAGATCCCTTAGTCACACACTGCTGTCTCTCCACAGCTGTGTTTGTTTCGTACAACAACCATGCTTTTCTTTTTTGAAGAGCAAGCCCCTTTTTCTGGGGTAAGAGTTTACTGATTCCAAATATTATTAAAATCATTTTTGGATAAATGCAAGTGAGAGAATGGATGAATTTCAATGTCCATCTATGCTTGCATTCTCACATCTGCCAAACCTCTTATATTACCACTCTCATAGAAAAGACTCACAATAGCCAAGAAGAAATTCATTCATTTGGATGCAGATTGTTTGCCAAACAGGACAGACCACAGAACTTGGCCTTGGAGCAATCCTGAACTTTTATTTTAAAACTGCCCTCACATCTGTCCCAAATTACAGGCCTTTTTCTGGGGAGAGTCACCGCAGTGGTTTGGACTATGGAGTGTAGCTGCATAATGTTTCCCATGCAGGTTTACTCCAAATAGACATTTCTTTCGCTTCTCGCTGTCCAATTTGGAGATAATCTGAGGAGAAAAGTACCAGTTCAGTCAGAGATAGCGAGGAAGATTTTTGACTTGACAGCGAGTGATTTCTGTTACAGCGTCATAACCTGGCTCCTCCTGGACATCTGTCATAAATCTAAACTTCAGAAAGCAGTGGGCTGGAAAAAACATGTTGCCACATGTTAGTGGTAATTTTCATTCAGTGCTGTGTCCAGACCTATTTGTAACCTGTTCAAACACACACACCCACACACATACACACCACCAGCAGCTATTGTTTCCATGATTGCTCTTTGGAGAGAAGGAAGTGATGAGGTTCAGCTCATTTGGTGTAGAGTGATTTGTTTATACATCATTACCTTATTTGATAATTAGTGTGTTCCTCTGCCAAGTCTGTGAGACTGTTACCATCGTACCACAATTCACTTACTGTGTTATAATGTGTTGCGACTTCACCACAACATGAAAGGCATAATGAATAATTCAAAGTGGCAGAACCCAGTTTTTCCAACTGTGTTTGTATGGAGAAATTCCTTATAAGAGTGAGAGGTTATGTGTGCGTTTTGGAGGCTAAAGACCTCCTCCTGGAAACGTTTTCATCTGCTGATGTTGGTCTATATTGCACCTACTTGCCAAACTCTTCTTAATAGTAGTCTATGCCTGGAAAGATGTGTGTTTGCAGCTTTTGATGCTTTTGACCTGTGCAGTGCTAGCTAGCTGCATATCATTTAAATCAATATTTTAGTATAACTGTAAATCGTGCAAAAAAGGGTGGGATGGAAAAAGAGGGAACAGGCTTGTGGGTTTTTAGGGGGAGTTTGAGGAAGGGTTTGGGGAGGGGTTGACTGTGTGTGTGGTGTGCTCATGCATGTTTCTGTGTATGTGCCCGTGTGTGGCATACACTACATATACTGCATCAAAGCCTAAATCACAAAGGCAATGACTGCATACTGTGCTCGCCCACAATCCCACTCACCCACAACACACACAAAACCACACATTTAATGAATAGGACCGTATAAATATTTGAACATAAGCATAGACACATTCATTATTATCCATTGTGTTTTTCATGTGTTTGTGTATTTTGGTGAAATCCAAAAGATACATCTCTTATACCCTCTTCTCCCAGGAAGAAGTAGTTCATCCCACCCCACTCTGTGGCTTACTGAATCTCTCTCTTCTTAGGTGACTGTTTGCTTGACCAACCTCAGAAACCGCTAGTCCTCCCTGACGTGCTGCCAGGATCATCCTACAACCTCGAACGTCAGTGCGAGCTAGCCTTCGGAGGGGGCTCCAAACCTTGTCCCGTCATGCAACCGCCATGCGGTCGTTTGTGGTGCACGGGAATGTCCAGCGGACATTTGGTGTGTATGACTCGGCACTTCCCCTGGGCAGATGGCACCCAGTGCGGGGATGGGCAGGTCTGTGACCGAGGGGTTTGCTCTGACAAACAGGTTCACAGTGTGAAGGTAAGACTCACAAGGTTCTTTATATCAACTAATACCTTTATGAGGATGTGATTAATGAAGATGTTTGTGGGTTTTTTTCAGGTGGACGGCCACTGGGGTAAGTGGGGCCCATTCAGTTCCTGCTCACGCACATGCGGTGGGGGTGTCCAACTATCAAAAAGGGAGTGTAACAACCCAGTTCCATCACATGGGGGTAAATACTGCCTAGGCATTCGGGTCAAATACCGCTCCTGCAACCTGAACAGCTGCCCTGACACAGGTACAAATCTCTCAAAACAGACAACTGTATCCACTCACATGTTCCTCATAGAGCAGTCACACCTCTCACCTTCTACATTGTCCCTCCACTTTCTGCAGGTAAGACCTATCGTGAGGAGCAGTGTGAGACTAGTGGCCAAAAATTCAACAGTAATCGTTTCAGCCACTCTGTGGTGTGGGTACCCAAGTACTCTGGAGTGTCCCTCAATGACAGGTGTAAACTCATCTGCAGGAATAATGGGACGGGCTACTTCAACACACTGGAATCAAAGGTAAAAACAAGGTGTACTTTAAAAAAATAAAAAATAAAACCCGATTGGCGATCAGTCAAATGTCAGAATACATTATGGCTTCAAATTTTTAGAGACAAAGACAGCAAAGAGTGCTTGTGGAATAACATGAATATATGTCATCCAGCTGCCTCTGGTCTCTGAGCAGAGCAAGGGAAAGAATGAAGGAGAGGAGGAGGAGGAGGAGGACAGTTTCAGATAGCACAGCGTAGAGTGAGTTTGTGCAGCAGTGAGACAGAGTTCACACTTCAGTGCATCATACCGGCTGAGAAAGAGCAGATAGGGAAAACTCAGGGGACACGCAGATTTGAAAAACAGATCAGCTGGATGTTTTAACCACTGAGTCATACCTTTAAAGCAAAAAGTTAGTTTGAAGCAGTTTCTGGGTAGAAGTTAGTTCAAAACATGAACTGAAGTTAATCATTAAGGATTAAAGAAAGTCTGGCAGAGGGTTAAATTGAATTTTTCCACATCACATTTGCATACAGACTGGAAGTAGGGCCGCACGCCACAAATCACACACCATACACCAGCATTTTAAATAGTACACTTATGGGGTCATGCATGTATTTTACTTGCAATAACAAATAGTTTATTATCCTGGTGTAAATTTAACAAGTTAACTCATTGGACCATTACATTAGAACACAGAGTTTCTCTTCCTGAACGTATTGCACTGGATTAACTGTCATGTTTGCTTCCTGTGACCGAAGAATTTGATTAAGGAGGTGTATTTGATTAGAGAAGCTAATGTAGAAATGTGTTTTTATACCCCAGGTTGTTGATGGGACTCCGTGTTCGCCAGATTCCACGGGAGTGTGTGTCCAAGGAAAGTGCATTAAGACTGGCTGTGATGGCAAAATTGGCTCCACTAAGAAGTTTGATAAGTGTGGAATCTGCGGAGGTAACAGCAAGGGCTGTAAGAAAGTGTCTGGACTCTTCACAAAGCCTGTGTGAGTATGAGCACTGTGTCATCATGGGACAGGCTCTGCAAACCATTGCTTAGGTCATTCTTTTTCCCCGTTTACTTCAACATAACTGTTATCACTTTTTGCTCTAGTCTTACAAGCCCCTGCTGACTGTTAAATGTTTGGCTTGCAGGCATGGCTACAACTTCGTTGTCATGTTGCCAGTGGGTGCAGCCAATATAGACATCCGTCAGCGAGGTTACAAGGGAATGGTTAGTGATGACAACTACTTGGCGGTGAAGAACAGTGATGGCCATTACCTGCTCAATGGGAACTACATAGTGTCAGCTGGCGAGAAGGACATCTTCATAAAGGGAAGCTTGCTGCGCTATAGCGGCACAGTCGGCCTCTCGGAGATCATACAGGCCGTGAAGCCCTTGGGAGAAGCCCTGACTGTGGAGGTCCTGTGTGCAGGCAGGATGACGCCTCCTCGCATCCGCTACTCCTTCTACCTCGCCCGTCAGATCAAGGAGGACAAGACTCCAAAGAAGGACGGGAATGCAAACTCCCACAACAGTGTCCTGGATGAAGATAGTGTCAAGGAGAAAGACACAGACACCCTAAAGATGTCTTACAAAAAAGCAGATCCAGCTCTGGACAAATGGGTAACCACAGCCTGGGACAAGTGCTCCGTTTCCTGCGGCCATGGGGTCCAGAGGAGGTTGGTGCAGTGTTTGAAACCAGATGGGAAACCAGGGTGGAACTGTGATTCTTCACAAAGACCCCCAGCCACCAGGGTTTGTGAAGAGCCATGTGCTGAGTGGCATATTGGGCAGTGGTCACCTTGCTCCAGAACCTGCGGGAAGGGCTTCAAGAGACGACCACTGCACTGCCAAACCCAAACTGGGCGTCTTCTCACAAGAAGTGACTGCGATGGCATTCGGAAACCACAGGAGCTGGACTTCTGTAACATGAGGCCTTGCTAGTAAACCTATAAACTACACATATTTTTAAAAGTTTTAAATGGGTGAATTGATTCCACCTGCAAGTATCTCCTGTGCCTGTCAGATGCGGATTTTATCACTTGGATTGTTAGAAGATGATGGACACTTGCTTGGAAGAATATCAAAACTATTGGAAGGAGAATCAAACCTGGAAAATGAATGCTGGAAAATATTTTTCACTGCTATTACCCAGACATTGCTATCCAGGAGTAACTTTGATGGTGATATAACCTAAATGAAAGGCAAATAAAACTTAGTTGATTTCCTTGTACTTTCAGAAGATACAGAATGTCCATTTGCAAGCAATCAATCGAGTTTACTTTTTGAGTCTGGAACCCATTTCATGCCATAATACATTAACTCTGCAGGCTTTAAAGTTTCAGATGGATCTTGCAGACAGATTACTGAAACCTGCCGTTAGTTTATAGAACGACTGCAGTCAAATCTTGCAATTGATTCTGAAATGAAACCGATATGATTGTCATTGTTGTATGAATACTTAAATGCAGCATTGTTTATTAGTATTAGTGTTTATACAATTTGGTGGTTCACAGTTGAAGTGAATCAAGGCTGCTAAAACTGTGACGTTTTAGGAGTAAAACACACTAAACAAATGTAGTCAGGAATTCTTCTAAACTCAAAAGAAACAACCTTCGCTGTAGACATTGTGTTTCAGTTTAAGCTTGAATATGAAGTCACACTGCTGGCTTTTCATGACAAGACTGACTAAACAACACAGGCCAGGAAACACTGACCTAAGATATAGACCTAGCCAGATATTATAAGCATGCAAACACACACAGACTGCATTCAGTTCTTTTCTCTCTCTTGTGATCACTTCCTTCATTTGACCTAAACAAAGGTCTTCATAGTTAGCTAGTCATAAAGCCCGTTAAGTCATGCCTGTCTGGCACAGTTAACACATATAATTTATTATCAATAAAACAATAAATCACAGAGACACTGTGTTTTCCCGGATCCCCTCCTCTTTTGGCCTCACAGCCTGAGCCAAGCTGTTCTGTCTGCAGACTCAGAATCCTGTAATCTATTATGCTCTTTTTTTATTTGAAGGGGTCACATTCAACAGTCCAGCATCCGGGTACAGGATGAGTCTTATGTTAGTTGGATTTTTTTTATTTTTATTTTTTTAAATCAGCTTTTGCACTTTGTACAGCAAAAGAAACCAATGACCTACACGGGCTGTACTGTATGCTGTGTATACATTTATTCAGCTCTGTGCAGAAAATAATGTAAATACTCTTTCTTAAAAACTTTTTTTACACAGGCATTTGTAATGGTTTTTTTGACCTCACTATATTTATTCCAAAATAAAGTCATTACTTTACAGTTGTAACTGATGCTTTGGTTTTTTCCTTTTTCAGTTCCATAACTATATAATGTCAATATCAGCCTTTACTTGACCGCTGGAAGACATCCCCATTATAGCCTGATACATCAGACTATAACATTTTGCCTAAATTTCTTCTAAATTTTCAAGTCAAACTGGTACTCGGTAATTTGCTTGGCCCCCACGTGCTTATATGCAAGCCTGACAACATCAAGATGTGTTCTGGGGGATCTGGATCTGCTCCCAGATCTGGACCATGGCAACTT
Source organism: Apistogramma diplotaenia (assembly GCA_015052665.1). Lineage (NCBI taxonomy): Eukaryota > Metazoa > Chordata > Actinopteri > Cichliformes > Cichlidae > Apistogramma > Apistogramma diplotaenia. Next base: position 72,044 of record VOQJ01003304.1, read on the forward strand.
TGAGCTCACTGGAAAGTCTGAAGTGCCACCTGGCAGTGTTGGGTGGACTGAAACATAATATCCCGGAGGTGTTCTGCTGGATTTAGGTCAGTCAATGGTATCAATTGCTTCATCCTCCAGGAGCTACCTGCATACTCTTGCCACATGAGGCCGGGCATTGTCATACACCTGGTGGAACCCAGGACCCACTGCACCAGCATAGGGTCAGACAATGGGCACAAAGATTTCATCCTGTTACCTAATGGCAGTGAGGGTGCTGTTGCTTGATTGATTGATTGATAATAGCTTATTAATCCCTTTCGGGAAATTACAGTTTCTGACACCCATCAACATACCTATACAATCAGACAAACGTGAGTGACAGGTACATCTGTGGCCTAGAAGAATCCAGCCTAGAAGTAATAAATGCATTAAGTAATCAATTGATTAGCTTTTCAGCATCACTCTGAGACAGGATTTTTCAAATTTTAGAAATATTGCGCAAATGTCTTGAAGGACACACACATTGAAGGACATATCCTGGTCAAAAATTACTCCAAGATTCCTCACAGTGTTACTGGAGGCCAAGGTAATGCCTTCAAGAGTAAGAATCGGGTTAGACACCATGTTTCTAAGATTTGTGGGGCCGAGTACAAGAACTTCAGTTTTATATGAATTTAGAAGCAGGAAATTAGAGGTCATCCAGGCCTTTATGCCTATAAGACATTCCTACAGGTCAACTAATTGATGTGTATCATCTGGCTTAATGGATAGATAAAGCTGGGTATCGTCTGCATAACAATGAAAATTGATGTAATGATTTCTAATAATACTTAAAAAAAATTTTTTGCCACAGCAGCTTCATTGATAGCAAAGAGAAACAGGAATTGTCAACAGGCCGGGAATTGAACCTGCGTCGCCCGCTCCACCCAGGCACCCTTTTCTAATATTACTACCTAAGGAAAGCATGTATAGTGTAAATAAAATTGGTCCTAGCACAGAACCTTGTGGAACTCCATAATTAACCTTAGTGTGTGAAGACGACTCCCCATTTATATGAACAAATTGGAGTCTATTAGATAAATATGATTCAAGCCACTGCAGGGCAGTGCCTTTAATACCTATAGCATGCTCTAATCTCTGTAATAAAATGTTATGGTCAACAGTGTCAAAGGCTGCACTGATGTCCAACAGGACAAGCACAGAGAAGAGTCCACTGTCAGAGGCCATGAGAAGATCATTTGTAACCTTCACTAATGCTGTTTCTGTACTGTGATGAATTCTGAAACCTGACTGA
>VOQJ01003304.1:73339-92184 GCA_015052665.1 Apistogramma diplotaenia
CCTCTGCAGATGATCAGTCAGCTGTTTTACAACGACTCTTTCAAGGATCTTTGAGAGAAAAGGAAGATTGGAGACTGGCCTATAATTAGCTAAGACAGCTGGGTCCAGTGATGGCTTTTTAAGTTTAATTACTGCCACCTTGAAGACCTGTGGTACATAGCCAACTAATAAAGACAAATTGATCATATTTAAGACTAAAGTATCAATAAATGGAAGGGCTTCTTTGAGCAGTCTAGTATGAATAGGATCTAATAAACACGTTGATGGTTTGGAGGAACTAACGATTGAAGTTAACTCTAAAAGATCAATAGGAGCAAAAGAGTCTAAACAAATATCAGCAGTGCTGAAAGCAGACGAACATGAAGATAAGTCTTTGAGAAGGTTATGAATATTTTTTTCCTCTAATGTCTAAAATTTTGCTTGTGAAGAAACCCATGAAGTCATTACTAGTTAAAGTGAAAGGAATACTGGGCTCAACAGAGCTCTAACTCTTTGTCAGCCTGGCTACAGTGCTGAAAAGAAACCTGGGCTTGTTCTTATTTTCTTCAATTAATGATGAATAGTAAGATGTCCTAGCTGTACAGAGGGCTTTTTTATAGAGCAATAAGCTCTTTTTCCAGGCTACATGAGCAACATCTAAATTAGTAAGACACAATTTCCTCTATGAGTTTCTATGAATACTTGTCTAACTACATTATTAAGTGTGAAGTTTGGTGGTGGTGGGGGTGTTTTTCAGGAGTTGGGCTCGGCTCCTTAGTTCCAGTGAAAGGAACTCTTAATACTTTGTCATACCAAGATATTTTGGACAATTTCATGCTCCCACTTTGTAGGAGCAGTTTGGGGATGGCTCCTTCCTATTCCAACATGTCTGCACACAAGTGCACAAAGCAAGTCCATGAAGACATGGATGAGTGGCTTTGGTGTGGAAGAACTTGACTCGCCTACACCGATTCCAGAGCTCAACCCAATTCACCACTTTTGGGATGAATTCGAGTGGAGACTGTGAGCCAGGCTTTCTCATCTGACATCAGTGTCTGACTTCACATATGTGCTTGTGGAAGAATGGTCAAAAATTCCCATAAACACTCCTAAACTTTGTGGAAAGCCTTCTCAGAAGAGTCATAGCTGCAAAGGGTGGTCCAACATCCTATTAAACCCTACGGATTAAGAATGGGATGTCACTCAAGTTTATATGCATGTGAAGTCAGACAAGCAAATACTTTTGGCAATACAGTGTATTTAGAAGTTAATATTTAAACAGAGTGACGAGAGGAAGCAGCTGAAGTTGGGACTACAAAAAAGGACAATAGCCTGCAGTTGTCCTTTTTGCATTAAATCCTATCTGCAGCTGTAGTAAGTGTACATAAAGGCGAGGTATTTGTGTTCTTGTAGCATTTCACTGTAGTCTATGAACTGCTTTGTCATGCATTCATTTTGTATTTAGCATTTCAGACACGCAACTATGAATACTTTCCACTGGTTGTGCTGTGCTGTGATGTGGACCTGTTCTCACTCTCTGTGACCAGTCCAAGAGTGCAGCTGTGTTGTGAGGTGGAAATTTTGAATACTGTGATTCTGGCATGATGACTTATGCATGGCTAGCTGTCTGACTAGTCTAGAAAAAGGTTAGTCTGTGGGCGGTCTTGGTTCAGATGTTTTCTTTCTTTTTTTTTAAACGTACTGAGAACGAAACGATAAGTCAAGGAAAAAAAGCAGAGAAGTCTGACCTACATAAGAACAGATAGAGGAAAGTCTGGAGAAGAGCCAGTGGAAATATTTATTTCTTCCCCTAGCTGCCTCTTGCCTGGGTTTATAGTAATATCTAGTTGCAGTTGTGATGACTTTAATTTATTCAAAGTCCTTATCAAATGACTGGTTGTAAAAGCTTCTACCAAATTAAGCTTTTCATTTGGAAAAATTCATCTTAGAATTTGTGAGGCCTGGATTTTATTTCAATTTGAGACCAAGGATTAATGGGCTCAGTCCTTAACGCAGTGTGTAAGTTTATGTGGTACACACTTCAAATATGATATTCACTTTTGTGGAAGAACAGAAACTTAAAGGCATACTGTCACATGACCTACATTCACAAGATGCATCCTAAGGTCTCACAGTGGTTTCACCTGAAACACCTTCATCATGTCATGATGCACACAAACAATAGTGGGTGAATGACCATCTCCAAGGAGACAACCCCCACTAGGGTTGAAAGGTTGAAACACCGGAGACTCTCCAGCAGTTGATTTTAGAACCACTTGGATGAGAAGTGAAACGTCTTCAAAAACGTAAAAAAGCTCAGTCGCCTTTTTTCAAGCTCCAATGACTCCCATGACCTGAATGACCGAGAACCTACACAGACATATATGAGATTAGACAGGCCCTTCTGAAAGGGAAAATTAAAGAACAGCATATGCACACAGTTTTTTTCTGTATTTGAGTAAGCTGATAGATAAACTTCTACAATGGGAAGATAAAATAAAATTTATTGGAAAAGCATGAGAAGACATTGTCAAAATCCTGAGCTGAAAAAAGAAGCCAGGCCAGAAGAGGCAAATTAAACGACTAGAGAATGGCTCCAAATCGGGGTCAGTCTCCATGGACTCCTGTGTTGACGTGACAGCATTAAAGAGTATGTTTACAAAAAGAGGTTTTGGCATTTGTGAATACAACAACTGGGACTTTGATTTTTATAATAACTCATCCACATGGACTCAGTTTGTGACACTGGTTGACAGGTGTCCCGACACAAGCAGCTGGAGCCAATAGGGCCTGATAGTCATTAAACTGACCTCTTCACTGTGTGTTTGTGTGTATGGCCCACAGGACGTGGAAGATGGAGCCTCTGGATGAGACTCTGTAAATTGAACAATTTGAAGATGGAGAGGAAGGAGAATTCATGATAGACTGCTGGAAGGGAAACTAAAGAACAGGAAGTAGGTGCTAATTAAATCAGAAAATACAAGCATTGGACAAATGTAGTGTAATGATTGTTTAAATCAGGTGAATTTGACATGGGGAAAACAGAGGTGCCAAGAATAGCCCATATTATCAAGAAAAATGGGAACTGAATGTAAAAGAACAGATCTTCCTCACTGAACTCACACATGGAATTTATTTAATTTTTACTTTAAAATAAAACCACTTTACTTTAGCTGCTTTGCCTTTATAGCGTGACTCGCTTCATGTTGAAGTTCTATTTTGTCAAGTAAATGTTACCACAGGCTGCCAAAAAGATCGATTTTCGTAACTGCCTGTACAACTTCGGGCTGTGGGAGCCTTCCAGCTTTCATGGGGAAAGATGAGGAGTACACCTGAACAGGGTGCCACACCGTTGCATAGAAACAACCACACGCTGAGCTCAATTAAGACTCAACAATTAAACTAACAAATATGTCTTTGGACTGGAGCACAGAGAAAACTCTACATGCAGTGGCCCCAGTGAGCCAGGAGGATCAAACCAGGAGCCGTCGTAGGCTACAGTGTTGGCCACTAATATTTGAGCAAAGCTAACTGCTCTTACAGTATGCCCAGAGGAATATTTACCACTGAATAAAGGCAGTTCCTGCTCATTTATTTTATTTCTGCAAACAATTATTTCTGCTTGAGTCGTCACTGCTTCAGGGACTTTACACTGAGCCACTAACTTTACTAGCTGTTACTTTATGTTCCTTTGTTTTGATTTGTTTTTTTCTTTTCATAATTCACCAAAGAAGGGTTAACCTGTGATCTTTGACAATATAAACTGGTAGAAAGCTCAGGGTTTCTGTAAGTAATTAGGTTGAAGAGCCCAGTGACTTTTTTTTTTCATGTGGCGTCTTCTGTCTGATCAGCAGCATTTTTATTTTTTGTTTTTGCAGCAACTGCTGAGTCAGATGGGTTGCACACCACAAGCATGTTTAAAGAAGTCTCAAAGAAGTGCTTTGTACACAGTCAATGTGAATGTGACTGGTTATATGGAAGGGCCCAATGAGCCTCATTAATGCTCATCTCAGAGGAGGTCTGCTGACTGCAGCAGAAAGAGGATCAGTGTGCAAACAATAGTGATGACAGAGCCACAGCTGATCTCTGTTCATGGAAAACTATTCGAATGATTCAGCTAAGTGTGGGTGAGTTAAACTGAATGCCACGTTTGTGACACAGTCACGTTGATTATGTGGGTGCAGTTTCATTAGCATCAAAACATTGTGAAGGCAGTTATCTGAAAATATCATTCAGTGTTCTCCTGAACTAAACCTGAACTACATACTAACCAAAAATTAACTTAAACTAACTTTGGCAAACTAACTAATTGTCCACTCTACATGTGCTTTGTGGACTGGGAAGAGTTTGTAAATTGATCATTAGTGATGATAAACAGGATCAAAAAACTCAGGTGAATTGGAGATGTCTTTGCACTGACGTGGATGTTGTACATTTCTTTCATGGTAAAGATGAAGCTGATCTATGTAGTGAAACTCATAATTTAATAATCAATCTATATTCCTATCCTAAAGTCTCTGAGCTCTGGATAATGACACAGATACAGCATTGTGCTGGAAAGTAGCCAGACCTTCTTGCTGTGAAGTGACATCACTAACCAATGAGAATTTAAGGAGAATACCAAGTGGCTATCTTCATAGGGCCCCACTGGTTGGAGACAGCAACTACAGTGACAATATGATGTACTAGATCAGCACATGTAGGTTACTTTGCTTTGCCTCAGAGACTAAGCTCCAAATAATAGGCATCAAATAATCCCCCAGACTTGAAAGCATATTTTTCATGCTTTTTTCCATGTTTTTTTTAAATTTTTTATTATTACTCCAAGAAAGCTTTGTGTGCAGCAAGAGTTGACTCTGGTAACTCACTGTTATTGCAACACTGCCATTCAGCTCCTAGCCTTACAAGGATGTTCTGGTCACCTGTAGCTGTAACCTCACCTTTGACCTTGCTTGAGGGGAATCATGCTGATAAATAGGAAAGGTAAAAAGGTAACATAACATACAGGGACTATTCTGGAGATGTGAAAAGAGATAAACCAGTGACTCCAGTGTGACCTTGGCATGCCTGTGTGCGAATGGCTATTTGAGGACATTCCTTTGGCCAGAATCTAATTTTTACTGAAATTTCAGGACACTGACAAGGAATAATGACCACTTCACAAACTCGGCATTTGGTGTCAGTTTACTTCACACATTTTATACTAATTGTGCAATGTTTATATGAGTTATCCAGTACAAATATAGATATCAGACACCACAATCTGCTTGTGATAGGAATTCTTTGATATTATAAATTAGGCAATAGGCACTTTTTTAAGATGACATAATTGTAGTTTGCACAAAGAACCGGCCAAAGATTAAAGACATCATCTGTATTTCATACAGCCTCGCTTTCACGATGTAGTTTACCACAAGGTACAGTATGGACTCTACCAGGAACACGAAGACCTAACTGAGCAATAAAAACAGCAAAAGGATAGTGTTCTTATTATTATTAAATTTTGCTATTTAGCAATTAATTAATATGATTCCAGAGGGAACAATTTAGCCCATACACGCAATGGCTTTTATTCTGAAAATGCTGAAAGGCTGTTTGGAGACTTGCTAATGGTGACACGTAGAGCCATTTTTGTCTGCTCAAGCAATGGACAGAATTTAATGATTTGTGCAAATTACAATGTTGGATTTCAAGTTAGTGAAAAATGATTTGACAAATTATTAAATTATTAAACATTTCATTTAGGTTGCTCTTCAAAAGGTGAACTGTCAAAGATATTCCATTTACTCTAATCAAGAGGGTTTTTTTCAGGTCTCAGAATGAAGAGAAAGATTAAGTAGAACCATGTGTGTCTTTATGAGGGGGGTTATGGTAAGCACCCCAGAGTTGGAGGATTGTTTTAGAGTTCTGGCATTTATCCCTCACACTGTAATTTTGATTACAAAGACAAACCCAGGTAAATTAAAAATGTGGCATCAATCAAGAGTTTCTGCACAACACTGAGGGAGCAGAACATAAACTGGCTGCTTTGGCCAACTATAATGTTACTCATGAATGTTTTGGGTGGTCTGGCTTTGCTGGGTCCTTTGTTTAACTCAAGCTCAAAGCAAGCTTGACTGTTATATTGTGGCCAGGAATTGTCCAGTGGGTAGCTGGCCAGATAATGCCAAAGATTCACGTTTTTTTGCAAATAAATTCAATATGGGGTTCAATTTATGTCAGGTGAATTTTTCATTTGTAGCAACGTGGAGCAAACTATTTCTGTTTCTTTTTAGCACCGCTGCATGTTTCTGGTGGGCTGTGCCTTCTGGTTTCAATAGGGAATTCTAATTATGTTAGAAAGCCATTTTAGGGAAACAAAACGGCAACTTTTTCCCCTAATGTGACAAGTTCCTGGCACAGACAAATAATCTGCTGAATTTGAAAACATCAAGTATGCCTTTAACCTTGGCTCATGAGAGAATTAAAGTCCTGCTGCCTGTGGTTAGTGTGCATTTGGATTTCAGCCACATCTGTCTGGCCCTGCCAGTCATTAAAGCCTGAGCTCAGTGCACGCTGGTTGAGCCTCGTGAAGGGAGAAGCAAGGGCATGAAGTCATACGGTGATGCTATAAATCTACAGCATACAACCGAGTTTTTAACATTCATAAGACCACTTTATTCTACTGGACCTCTATTCAAGTAAAATCTTAGGTAACAGTGTGAAAAAGCCCAGATGGCACTGTAAAAAATTATTTGCACAAACTTAAGTTTGTAATTCCCCATAAATTAATTGAGAGGTTATAAAATATGATTCATGAACAGGAGAAATTAGGGCCAAAAGTGCATTAATTCAGACCTGCTGTTGGCGAACACCCAAAATTATGACTGGAAAATGCATCAAATCTGTTCAGGAGACACAAAGTAAAGTTGCACTCAGAAAGCATAATGCTCATGTAAATGGATGCACACACAGTCAAGTTCTGCTTAGTGAGACCATATGCTGAAAAGGATTCATGCTTGTTCAAAACTGATATACTTCAAATATTTCATTTAGGCTAACACCAAACTACAAAAAACATGAGGTTCAGGTCAAGATGACACACATCTTAAAGCCTGTGAAAACAGAGAAATGAAGAAGCGCAGAGTAAACCTGGGAGCATTCCCAGAACTTATCTTTTTCATGTCAGCATGGGGGTCAACTGGAATGCATATCAGAAAAGCAGTGCAAGTGAATCATTAATCATGGCAAAGGCAAATGTCACTGCAGGTCTGTATCGCTTTGTCAAGATGTGTGGCAAATGCAATTATGTTTCTAATCGTATTCGTTTCTTTCTGTCTTTAATTTGCTCCAGAAATGAATTCAGGAAAGGAACAAAATGCTCAAACCTTCTTAGTGTGAGCCACCACATCCAGGGGTGCCAGATTATAAAGGAATAAAAAGTCTATTAGAAGAGATTTTCCAGTTGAAATGTGCAAAGACTTCTTGAAGAGTGCAAAGCGAACCCCAGATTTGATAAATTACTCTCAGGTGCACCTTTTTTTCATGCCTCAGTCTGTGCCTCAGTACTCTGTTGCGTCAGATATATCAAACCGGCCACAGATCACCATCTTGCAGCTGTGAAACTAAAAGATCGACATGAACAATGACTGAGATTATCATAATAAATGTCTTCTTTTCTTTCGAAGAATCCCACTGAACTGAAGGAGACCAGCAACTGCATCATGACTGTTTGCCAGAATGCAGAGAGGCATGTTGAAAATGACCTGTAAATATTCATTTCCTGTGGGACACAGAGAAAATGAAGAGAAGTTAAGACAATTATTTTCAGTGCCTGGACAAGACTTGAGGGAAATTGGATTTTTCAGCATCAGCAAAATACAAATTCTTGGTTCATTGTGAATGAAAGTTTATCAACATACAACTTAGTAAAGACTTGTAATATGATTTTAAAATATGAAATTGCATTTCTTAGAATACAGTGCCAAATATCCGTGAGTGAATGTGGACAAAAAATGTGAGTCGCTGGTTTTTGTTTTTTTTCTGAAGTGAAAAGATTTGAACAGATTCTTTTCATCTACACAACAGCTGAGACTTGTCACAAATTGGGTTAAAAGTGGAATGTTTGTTCAAATTTGGAAAGGTCTAGATGCTGCTTGTTTGATCTCACTTTTATATTGTTTTCCCAGCAGTCCAGCCATCTATCCATCCATTTTCTTCTGCTTATGCAGGAGCCTAAGTAGAGAATCCCAGACCTCTTTCTCCCGAGCCACCTCCACATCTTATCCAGAGGGACCCCAAAGCATTCCTACAGTAGGCCAGCTGAGAGATATAATCTCTCCACTGTGTCCTGGGTTTTACCCTGAGGCCTCCTCTTGGTAGGACATGCCTGGAACACCTCAACCAAGAGGCACCCAGGAGGCATCCTAATCAGAAGCCTGAATCACCTCAACTGCCTCCTTTCGATGTGGAGGAGCAGTGGCTCTACTTTGAGCCCTTCCAAAAGGCTGCACTCCTCATCCTATCTCTAAGGGAGAGGCCAGCCACCCTTTGGAAGAAGCTCAGTTCTGCAGATTATATTTGTGATTTTATTCTTTTGGTCACTACTCAGAGCTTATAACAATAGGTGAGGGTAGGAACATGGATCGACTGGTAAATCGATAGCCTCACTTTTACACTCAGCTCCTTCTTCACCATGACAGGCCGGTGCAGCGTCCGCATCACTGCAGACACAGTCCCAATACGTCTGTCGATCTCCCGCTCCCTTCTCCCATCACTCGTGAATAAAACCCGAGATACTTGAACTACCCCACAGTGGCCCTCCAACCTCATTGTACATCTGTATAATGACAATAAAGGCATTCTATTCTATTCTAGCTCCGGCTCCTTCCCCACCAAAAAGGTGCGGGTGGTGGGCCTACAGGAGGGCGGTCCCATGTTGATTATTTGGGCTGTGCCCAGCCACCACACGCTCTCCCTCGAGCTCCCTCCTCAGGTCTGGCATGGGGTGGGGCCCCAGTAACCCTATCCTGGGCACGGTAAACAGTTCCCTTGTTGACACTTCATAAGGGTCTTCTGAATCTTTCTTATTTCCAAAAATGAATATACCAGTGCAGCATTTTTCTTTTCTTTTCTTTTCTTTTCTTTTCTTTTCTTTTCTTTTCTTTTCTTTTCTTTTCTTTTCTTTTCTTTTCTTTTCTCACCAGCTGGCCATGACATATTGCTGCCCCTCCCTGAGCCTGCTTCTGCCTGAGGTTTCTTCTTGTAAAATTTTATAAGGGGTTTTTCCTAAGCGTCAATGTAAAGTGCGTAGTTGTTGGGATTTTCTCCAGAATATTCTAGGTTCTTTAATGTCTTAAGATGACTGTTGTTGCAACTTGGATTTATATAAATAAACCTGAATTTAATTTGCAATATGTATTTTGAACTTAGACAATATTATATTCATTTGGAGTATACACTGCTAATAACTTTGTCACAAAGTCACAAAAGAATTAGCAACATTAGCACATGTCTGGTTGATGCGTTAAAAAATGACAGCAGATTGACTGAATGAACAACACTGAATAGGAAAATGATGGTGTATATATATTATCACATACTTATGAACGATAAGCACAAGAACATATTGTGAAACGGCTATCAAATTTCATGTGAATCCGGAAATTCACTGGGAATCCCATGATTCATGTTCGCCAGCATGTAAGAAGAGCCAAATCCAACTTTGCACTTATTTTTGTTTGATGTTGTTCTGGTGTTCTGTTCAAATAGAGATTAACTAATTTTTTTCCAAGGAGGAAATGGAGCACAGTAAAGCCAAGAAGAAGATGTACTCTGTGGCCAATAAGCATCACACTTCAGAAAAAAGCCTACTGAAGAAAAACAAAGGTGGACTTATGCAATGGACCCAAAGTAATGGATCCAAACTGTGCATTCTTGCATATCATGATGTATACTGAACGCTTTGTGTTTCTGCTTCTGTGGCTTGATGTACATCCAACTACATCATCAATGTGGAATAATGAATTATTCCTTGTGATGGGTCCTCCAATATATTGCAAGGAACCACTGATAGATTTGTAGAAGACTGGACAGCTGTGCCATGTAATTTGTTTTGTGTAAGTCCCCAATGCACACACTCACCTGATGTGCTCTGTTCAAACATGAAAAGATAGAGAAACAACTTCAAGGAGAAGAAAATGAACCACTGACGAGACACAATTGTCAAATGGAATTCAAATACATAATATTGCTACGATTGAACAGAGATGGCAGAGAGCAGTGAGATATTGAACTTTAATTGGATTGCAAAGAAAGTTTCCATTGATGTTAATGACAAAATGAAAAATCAGGAGTGGTGAGATCCTATTATTCTGTTATTTTCTGGCCACAGTAACACACAGCTATGTTATTTGGTCAGTCACTGCCACGTGTTGATTAAACTATGCTGAATAATGCCAAGTGAACATGGTCCCAAATATTATAATGTACTTTATGAACCTATTGATCAAAGAGCTTTCATGGATAAATGCTGGCGCACAGAGGAATCCAAATTGTATTCTCTATGTTTTACATCTGTTGCATGCTCAGAATTATAATTGAGAAACACGAAGGGATTTTGTGGTTTCCCGCATGCAATGTGATAACAATGCATTTCTAAGCTGATGTATGTTGCTCTGATTATTAGAATATGAGGGTTTCGTACTTTGGTGAAAGCTCTAAGGCGTCTTGAAGCAATAAATTCTTTCTATAAACAGGAAAAGTATGATAGATATGTTAGAAATATTGCAAACAGAATAGGAGTGAATTGGTTTATTCATACCGATCACAGAAATGGAAAACAATACAGAATAGTGCAGGCATACAGAACTCAGTGGCCTATTGTAATTGCTGACATTGATGCCATATAGTGAACACTGTGAAGCCAAATATTAGTTGGCAGGACTGATGTTGTGAGTCAGAGCTCCCTGCACCTCAGGGGGACCATCCAAAGGCTAAAGAGATGCTATTCATTTGTTGTGAAGTCCTCAGAAGTCTTCTGGCATTATAGATCTCCTAATGGAAGGCCTTTCTTTGAGGCTCTCGTCTGCTTTCTGTTACTAAACAAGGACCAGCTTGCAGCAGCTTTGTGCAAATAGATGGCACTCATTAGAACAGCCATGTTTTGAGGCTTTGTGAGGCTGTATGGGCTTGTTATAGTCAATGGTTTTCAAATGTTTTTTCTGCCCAAGGCACACCTAAAGGCAAGACAATATTTCAAGGCACACCATGTATTCATATCTACACAAGATAGCCACGCTGTCATCTGATGTTGCATCAGTCTTTCTTTTCAGGCTGAGGCAATATTGGATGCCAATTTGTATCAAATGGACCTAGTACAAGACCTCCACCGCAGCAGCATATGACTTCACTCTGTCACGTTCACATGATTGAACAACATGAGGTTTTAATGTATTCAAAGTTTTTCATATAAAAATTCTAAAATCTACTTAAGTACAGGATCTGGATCATTCTCGTGTGAATAGGGCCTTAAGCTTAGCATTTATACATTTGTGCACTGGTACTAACGTCAGCAAGCACAGATGACAGCACAATGTTTCCACCAAAATAGGGAGGCAGAAGTTCTAAAATAACAATAGAGATTTAATTCGGGAATTCAGGAATTGTTCTTTTGTCTGTATTTTTTTAGTCAATTTAAAATAAAATATCTAGTCTCAGAAACAGCAGATCTAACAGATCCAAAGGCTTCTGTTCTAATTTATAAAGCGCTCTGTGTGACCTTTATTTCTGTCTCCTGGGGGCCACAGGGAAGAGAATAATCACTTCAAGCTTTATTCTCAGAGAACAAACCGGAAACAAACCCCCCAGCTGACACAAATCATCTTTGGTGACTCAGCTGGGAAAGAACTGATCTTATTTAAACATTTTTCAAAACTGAACTGGTGAAATCAACATGTCAGAAAAATTTGTGGTTGACTGATATGCTTGAATCATTTCTGACTTGTTGGAGAAGTCGAGTGTGCTGGCTCAAATTTGAGTATTAAAACATGAATTTTTAGTCATTTTTAGTGTTAAACAAGTTTTTTTGTTGGTATTTTTATGACAGGTGGTCTAATAATAAATGTAAGTGCTGTTTATCTGATCAGAGTCTGACTGGAATCCATGTACCTGATATCATGATTTTATGATTTAACTTTTTTGTGAAAAACATGAAACAATACAACTTCCCGGTATTTATATTCTATCATATATATATTAATATTTCAAACTCTTTCATGCTTAGTATAAACTAGATTTGTGTTTCATGTTCTTGAAAAAAAACAGATAAAATATTACAGTCTCAGACTGTACGGTTTATTCAGCGTTGATGCAGATGACATAGAGCAGAGCTCACTTGTGTCTATTTTGGGTGGATCCTGTGATGCTTAAGCTCTACAAGAAAGAGTAAAGAGACTGCACTGACAGCATTTTTTTAACCCTTAATCCAAAAGACAACTTCAAGGCGATGTAGCCAAGCTATTACTATTAGACATAAATATCAAACATATGTTCTGTTTTGCTTCGAGAAATCCCCTGACTTACGTGTGTCTCACTGTGAATGTTGCCTAAAGCAGAAAGTAGAAACATGGTCCAAAACATGATTTATGTTATGATTCTGTGTCATTCCAGCAAGATCGGACGATTGAAAATATCACAGAGACAATCTTATTTAGTCTTCCAATATTATCTAAATTGAAAGCAATAAAACCTCTATTATCCATGAACAATGAAATTGAAAACTGAACGACGCTTCTAATCATGAAATATGAATTGAGATGTTATACTTATTACTAAAGTAATATTGCATGTGAATGTTGGTGGGACCTTTCCAGCCACATGAAAACACATTTGGGCTATATTGTGGTTTGGAGCTTTGCTCTGGTTGGCGAGTCTCCCATTTCTGGCTGATAAATGTCCCTGGAGGAGCAGCTGGTCCAATGGTCAGAAAACCCACAACTATAGCCAGAGTTCCTTCAACCCATGACGCAGTTTTTAAAATAAATTATGATTGATGCGTTTTAGCTGAGAACCTTGGAACAGTCCCTGGAGTCAAGGTCGTGGCTTGGTGAGCTGGGAAACAGTTTTGGGAAATGAATTTACGTGAAGACTTTAAATTCCAATAAACAGCATTCCAGCTACATGGTGCGGCTTGCCGCAAAGACCAGCAGGCCCACCAGGAAGTGAACGAGCGGTATCAAAAACCTCGTTGTTGAGCCTTAAACTTTTGAACAAGCTTCCTAATTGGAAATTGTGTTTACAGGTGTGAAAACTGTCATTATAGCTACTTTAATTACTTAAAATAGACAACAAAGAAAACAAGCAATAACATTGTAATAGCTGGCTTCTGGGGCACCTTTCAGCCTTCAGCAAGCTTATAAAACTACATTTGTCTAAAGACGTTCCATAGACTTTTTTTTTTAAATCTCCTTTTAAAGAAACACTCATTTATTATGAAAGCATTTTTTGGCTCATGGATTTTGTAACCAGTCGCCTTTCCAAAGAAATCACCTACTGTCAGCATGATTTTTGTTTATAATTTATTAATCACAGACAGGATCTGCTGCCAATGACAACAGTCGGTTTTGTTTCCTCTCAAAACAGCTCAAACTCCTCGCTGTGGAGACGACACATCTGTTTTTAAAAGAATTTGAAAATGTCTAGAGGTGGGTGAATAGTTCACATTCAACCCTAATTCCATCAATAAGACTGAAAGCTAGAATTTACAGACTTATTAATTTTTGTATTTATGTTGTCATGTCAGTGCACATTATTCATTTATCTGTTAATGCAGCTTGCTGCGCTTTGATTTTTAAAGTGCATGTGTTCTATTTGAGAAAGGTTCTGCCTTGAAATTTTTACCTTAGCCAAGACCAGGTTGCAGGGGCAGCAGCCTAAGCAGAGAAACCCAGACCTCCCTTTCTCCAGCCACCTCCTCCAGCTGGCCTGGGAACGCCTCAGCGGTCCCAGGCCAGCTGAGACATATAATCTCTCCACCGTGTTCTTTGTCTGCCCTGGGGTCTCCTCCCAGTGAGACATGCCTGGAGCACCTCACCCAAGAGGCACAAATAGGCATCCTAGTAAGATGCCCGAACTCAGAAATTGCACACAAAAAAAATCAAAATCACAAAAAAGTAAAACTTAACAATGACAATGAGAACAAAACAAGAACCAGAATTCAAAAACACCTGAGGCTTAACATGACTAGAATAATGATGAAAACAAAACTCAACAAGGGGGCTAAGCACAGACACACAACAGGAGTTACAAAAGATAATAACTTAATTAAAAAAAAACCTATTTTGCCTTCAGCAATTTTCCACACAGGAAAAAACCGTTGACAACCTTGCTTCATTTTCTGTGCCACCCTGATGCAAGTGAAGGTGAGAATGAAATTGAAATCTTATTAAACAAAATATGGTTTCTCTATTGAACTTTCATTCAACTTTCATTTTACCCTGTTAAGCTTTGCTACATGAATATAGTGTGCTGAAATGCCACTTCTATTATACACTAATGGGGGAAAAGGAGGACTAAGAAATGAAATAAAGCATTGTAACTTAGGACTGGATCTGGGAAGGTGCTTCGGATCTGGCATTTATCAAAGCCTGAATGGAAAATGTTGAAAACAGATCATCTGGACACCTGACTCTCAATGATCGATGTCTTCTTCCTCTAGAAACCATGCAAAAATGGAACTTCATTAATATGAATTCTTAGTCATTTAGCCAAAAAAGTCAGAGATCAAAATGTAGTTAAACTGTAAGATATTGAATTTATATTATTTATACATTATTTATTATTATGGCTATTAACCAAGTTCTTTGAGGCAACGGACACAGTATGTGGAGGTCTGACATATTAAGTTCTTTCCTCCACTGGCAAAGAAGCACTTCATACATGAAAAAAGCCACATAGTGGGGTTTTTAAACCAAACTTTGCTACTCAGAAACCCTCATTTGCGCTTTCTTAAGTTTTATGAAATTAACTGATCAATAACAAACAAGCATTTTTTCATTTCATTAACAGTGTAAAAGCTGATGAGTACTCATACACTGAGTAAATTACAGAGCAACACAAGCAGCTCATCAAATGTGTACGTATCTGGCAGGATATTCCTCTCCTTTGTGTTCTTCACTCAACACTGCTGCAGTGCTCAGACCCACAGGCTCTGTTTGGCTACCTGCCAGAGGTGTCAGTCACAGAGACTCAAGTTCATCCAAAACGGATGTGGATGTCTTCATTATGGCTGTCACAGCAGCTCAGGGGACCTTTCACAACACAGACATTTTTGTCTTCACGCAGGTGTGATTCTCAGTCTTGGCCTGTGTGCCAGATAAGGGGATGACATCAGTGCATGAATTCATGTCAGCACAGGAAACAGCAGAAAGTCTCTGACTTATTTCCTCTGATGGACTTCCTCTGAGAACCTGGTATTCTTTGATCTCAGCTCCTTATTCTTCTTTTAAAGATATAAACACTAGGCGTAAATCTTTTTTTGGTTTTGTTTATTTAAATTATGCACTTGTTGAAGACGGTAGACAGAAGGGCAGACCCCCCCTCCCCCTCCCCAATTTCATCAAGAGCAAATCCAAGATCCTCTATAATTGCATGTTGGAAACACAACAACTATAGATAAATATCTAAATCTAGTGTTCCCACTCCCCTGCCATGTGGTGTACCACAAGGACCCATCCTCAGGCCTTTTCGTTTTAGTATTTATTTACTCCCCCTCGGCTCCAATATCAGAAAACATAATGTGCTATATCATTTTTATGCAGATGACTGTCAGATCTACTTACCACTGAAACGCACAGATCCTAACTCCTTCAGACCTTTGTTAGAATGTCTCAAGGACATCAGAGCATGACTAGCTCTGAACGTCTTGGATTTCAATGAAAAGAAAACAGAGGTCATTATAATTGTGCCAAGAGGCCCAGGTGTTCCACCATCTGACCTGGGTCCTCTTGCATCCTGTGTGAAAACAGTTGTGGCCAACCTTGGGGTAAAAATTGACACAGCTTTTAAAATGGACAAACAGATAAACACAGTGACGAGGCAGCTCTCCAAAATTAAGCCATTTATATCTTTTCGAGATTTAGAGAGAGTTTTATGTGCATACAGTAATTTCTCAAAGGTCTCTCAGGTTGGCTGACCAGTTACCTTTTGTTGTCCCCAAGTCGAGACTGTACTGCTGTCTCTATCTGGAAAACACTTTGTTCATCTTGTTGTTTTCTTTAAAGTGCTCTATAAATAAAGTTGGATTGGATTGGATGAAACATTCAAAAATTAAAAGGCACCTAACTCAAGGGATGAACTGAAGTTGTGTCTACATGTAGAACGTCCAACCTGGCACTGTAGCAGTAAGCCTGGGATCAAAATACAAAATCCCAAATGACCGTCTGCAGATGGTGTAAAGAGAAGAATCAAACCTTTTTTGAACAGAAATATTTTCATGCATAGTTGAATGAAGACTGGAAAAACATTTGATTAATGCAACACATTTGCATTTTTTGTTCATATGACCTATTGAAAGTTGTCACATAAAATCGACTTTCAGCTGCTCTCTTGTTACAAGAGGTCACCACAGCAGGCTGCTCTGCATGTTTGAGTTGGCAGAGGCCCTTTGGCAGACACCCTTCCTGATACAACTGCCAAGCAGATTTTTGTCTGCAGCAGGAAGGGAACCAGTGACCTTTTGCTTGCCCAGTGAATGTGTTAACCACTGCACTATGCAGGCATATGGCCACCTGCTTAATCATTTAGAGCCAAATACAGTTTTCAAAGACAATGAACTTTATTGACTTTGTTAGTTAGTTAAGGACATGCAATTAACCTAATATGCCAAAGACAATGCAAGTGTGAATGGCTGTCTCTCAGTGCAATAGACTGGCTACATATCCAGTGTGTACCTCATCTCTCACCCCTTGACAACTGGGATAGACTCCAACTGAACGGCGACCTTGAATTGGATAAGCAGAAGAAAATGGGTGGATGACTGAATGGTTAGTTACACACTAGCTTTGTCCTTTCTTTCATAAAAATAACAACTCACTTCAGCACATGTGTGAAGTATGGCTGTGGGAAACAAGCGTGGGACAGTTGAAGATGCTGCATTTCTGCACATTGGAGTATAGTTTAGTAGAAAACCAGGCGCGCTCTAACAGTGTGCCTTTAGATGTACATCACTAAAACTGTACTGACAGTTGGTTGGTGTTATTCTGTTAAGTAAATATTTTAGTAAATCACCTTCAAGCGGGAAAACAAGAAGAAAAGGGTCAATGCAGACTACTGTTGGAGTTACAGGAATTAGGAAGGAGAGTAGCAGTGGAATTTAAAAGCATCTGTGGGACAGAGATTAAAGTGTCATCAGACTTCCTGTCAATGATGACAGGAGGATTTGGGCAAAATGAGCAGAGGAAAGTGGTTAAAGTGGTCAGAGGCTGAAAACCAATTTCTTGTGGGTAGAAACAAAATGTTCCTGGTTGTTTTACAAAGTTCACACCACACTCAAAAAAGAAGTGGGTCACTTGAGAAGTGACTCATAAACTAGAGTTGCTGTATAGGACCTCAATATGAAATATCCATTCAAACCCACAATAGCATAAAAAGTGGGTATTGTAACTATTTTGTTTTGGCAGTGTCTCTATGCCTACAGCATGTAATTATATCCTGGAGGATATCCTGCTTTTAACTGTCTTCCTTTTATTCATTGGTGGCTTAAAAAAGTGGCACAGACAAATGAACAAAGCTCTTACTGCCACCAGTGTGTTTGGATGTGTTTGAAATTACTCAGTGGTTTGCATTTATACCATCAGTCATTTTTGGATCAACATAACTTTAACAGCTACAGAAAATGAAAAGATTTCACGTCACCACATTCCTGCACATTGCTCAGCTGAAACGTGGAACAGCTGATGTTGGTGTAAAAAGTAGTTTTATATTTTCAGGGAAAGTGGCAGGTGTACATCTGCCAGGGAGCTATCATTTGCCAAAAAAATTGTTGTTTTAATTTCTCATTTTTAATGTGCAACCAGGGATTTGTATTTGTGTTTTAAAGTTCTAAAATCTGTGCAGGTAGAGAAGTAAAACGTTCACTGCTGCAGTTACGTTTAGAGTTCTTATCATTGTTTTCAGCCCTTCTCGTGTACAGGGGAGCCTGAAACACATCTGAAAACGTTCTTATGTAAACAAGACCTAAAACTGGGTATTGTCACTCCTTGTCTTTCCATAACAGTCACCACATGCCTCTGATCCCTAACATGGTATTCTACCACCAATACTGTAATACCCCACTCACTATTCAAACCTTTCAATCAAAAGAAAGATGTCTTAGTGATAGCAGTGGATGAAAAGATGGGACACACAAAGGGCCTAGAGCTAGTTGAGTAGAGTCCAAAATAAGCAATATGGACCGGAAATAAGCATAAGGTCCATTTAAAAATGTTACTGAAAGAAGAACATGAGTGTACTAAGAATTGGCCAAGATAAACAATTTTATTCCACTTTTATTCACATTTTGAATGCACTCAACATGTGCCCTTGTTTTATGTACCAAGGTGAAAAACCAAACACTTCATTTCCTACACTATGAGCTCACAGTGAGGCGTGACCCTGGACTGGGGACAGCAGCCCACTCAGCAGACACAACAAACAACCAAAGGAAAGTTTATTTTAATTCTTCGAGCACCTGTATTAAGTTATTGTGTGCATACATGTGCGGTTGTATATGTCCATGCTCAAAACAACAGTATAGGTCCAGAAGGCCCTACTGATCTGCATGGTGCTCTGGCATCCCCACCCTCCACCCCCAACACACACACACACACACACACACAAACACACACACA
>VOQJ01003304.1:92204-106661 GCA_015052665.1 Apistogramma diplotaenia
CTCCCTCCCCCCCCCCCCCCCCCCCCCCCACACACACACACACACACACACACACACACACACACACACACACACACACACACACACACACACACACACACACACACACACACTGTCTCCCTCTTGCTCTCACGCTCGTGTTCTCACTCAGCTGTGAAGCCTAGGCGGACATCACCCCACCCTTCACCCAGTGACTCACCCACAGAATATTCTATTTTCCCCTTCTTATTTCTTTTTTCTTTCCTCAATGCTGAAGTTTTTCATTTTATTCTGCAGTTGCTTTCAGACAGCTGTGGTGTAACCCATTTTTATTCTGCAGAAGAAATGACATCAGCAGTTCTGAAAATACAGTGTGTAACACACTGTGCATTATATTTACTCTGGATTCAGAAAGTTGAATGAATATACCACACAGCCGATAATAAAAATATATAATCAAAGGTAAACATGGAGGCTAACAGATTTTTGCCCTCAATAATAATGTAGGCAACAGTTACCTCTGCCAAAGTGCAGTATCTGCTCTCTGTTTCCAACTACAGTGTAGCACGCAACAACTTCAGCCACCTGTGAAACTCATTAGCTAGCAGCAAATTGGTTCCACATGTAGAGATGCACTCCCACAAATGGTGTGTCACATAAAATGGAAATCTTGGCATGAAATCATGTAAAGGGGGAAAGAAAAAAAGTCTCCAAACTGTGTGAGAAACACAGTTGGACAGCAGCATATGAAAGGAGCGGGTTTGGATTTTGTTCCTTCTCTAAGAAGATTTCCTGAAAGTCAGAACAAAGATAGAAAACAGGGTAAGACATAATCCACAACAGCCCGCTGCACTAAATTTCATTCATATCATCATCATCATCATCATCATCATCATCACTGGATAAACAAGTTACAAACAGAGCAACGTAAAACAGTGTTTCTCATTTGCTGCACACAGAGTGCAGGTGCACAAGCTACAGTGTGTCATACTTAAAGCAGATGTCCTTTAATTTATTTTAAGAGAAACCCTCAATTAGGCCACTAAAGGAATTCTATAGGCCTTTCTTAAAGCTTTCATCTTCTCTGTATGCGGGAGGTTTATCTCATTCAAGATCAAAGCCTCCATTACAGTTACACACTTTCAAGCTGCTGACAGATTTTGTGTGTGGGGAAAGTTTCACCTCCACTATCTATTTATCTGCAGGTGTGAAACTGTCATCAGGTCCCACAAGTCCCGCATTTAAAAACGGAGCCCTGCACTGGGATAATCAGCCTGAAGCTGAGATGAGGAGCAGGCTGCAGAGATCCGTCACCAGCAATCAGACTTTAGCGAGGAAAATCAAAGCTTCCCTCTAAATTATCACAGGTTTGTGTTCTTCAGCACAAGGATTGAGTCATTTTCCTTTCCTCCTCTTTGTTAGGACATTTTGTATCATTTTCCACCCTGACACTTGTGCAGCCTGCAGAAACTGTTGACATACAGCAATATTTACTCTCCTGCTAATGAACGTTTGGCAGAACTCCGCCTGCACAGATGATGTTAGTAAGATCGACAATATCTACGGTAACTGCTCTTAGTCAGGATGTGACACAGCACAGATAAATAATGATGCTTTTTTGGCTGGAAAGGAAATTATGTTCCAACAGCTGCAGCGGAGTCCCCATTTTATGCAGCTACGAACTGGCTGAAACAGTTTAACAGAAATATGAGTTTAGTACACATCCAGCTACGAGAGGTCATGCTGCATATTTGATTTGGCTGAGTTTCACATGGGTTGCAACCCCAGAAGGGATTTGTGTCTCTGAGGGGAACTGAACCAAAAAGCTTTCCTCCCACTGAAGGCATGAACATGCTTCTGACGTCCCTGCGTTTGTGTTTTTCACCTCCGTGCTTGCGACAGATGTGGCCGGATGTGTTTTATTCTCAGCTTGTCCAGAATATCTCTTGACTCCTCTTGAATGTGGACTTTGGTTGTAAAACAGACAAGGGTCAAGGTCAAAGGTCAACACATTTGCCATTTGCCATCGAAGAACCGATTAGGGTTTTAGTGTAACTTCAGGTCTTCTGAAGGCATTCTTGGTGATAACTCAAATTAATAAACTTACTCCACAATTTCTCACCAATAGCAGATAGGATGAAATGATCATATGTTATATCCAGAAGGTCAAAGGTCAACGTCACTGTAACAAAAATGCTCTACAAAACACAGGCTGGGGCCTAATCCCAGGTGTCGTAGGGTGAACGGTGGGGTACACACAGCCACAGCAAACTGTGCAGTTATAAATAAGCAGCTCAAATGTGGTTTATGAATAAAGTTTTGTTTGCTCTTGTGGATATTTTTCATGATTTTTAAATAAAATGATACTGCGTGTCTACTGACCTACAGTATACTGTATTATGTAACTGTGTGTGTGTGTGTGTGGGGCAGGAAGTAACTTTAAACTTTATGGAAATGACTGTTAGCAGCAGGGAAGGCCCTACTAAATGTAACCCAGTGGGGCTTTTGAAATTTTTAAATTAGGCAGTGAGTTTGATGGAAAAAGCCGTTTTCCACCCCTCGAAATCTGTTAATGTTGGAGGTCGGTTAGCATTTTATTTTGCTGTAAGGCTTCCATGCATAAATGGGAAGCATTTGATGTTTAACTATTACCAGCCCTAATTTTATTTCGTTTTGGCATCATCTTATATTGCTGCATTCAGTACACTTAGGATCTTTTGTTCTGCCAGACATCAGCAATGTAAAAAAAAAAAACGTTGTATCAAATGTGCACATGGCTGAATTAGGACAGATAATAAAAGTACCATCATGTCTAAAAGAATGACAGCCATACTGGATTCATTCTCATCTCCATTAATCGGTCATAACTACATTAAGAAAAAAGAGCTGACACTTAGCTGGCAGCCGGTAATCCTTCCTCAAAGGCGACGTCTTCATTTCTCTTACTATGTGGTTTCATAGAGATCAGAGCTTAGATGATAATTGAACTCTTTCCCATTGGTCTCAACTTCCACATCAGAATGCGACTGTAGATGGCGATGACACTGACCACAGCTGCGATGAGAACAGCTGTGCTGAACAGACCGCTTTCTCATGGAGATTCTGCCACTGAATTAAAACCATATGGATGCTCTGGATATGAGAAACATGCTAATGTCAGATGCAAAGGAGGCCTGAAATCATCGCCGTCATCGGTAATCAGTCAGAGTTAAAGGGGAATGCTCTTCTGGTTGCTTTGCTGGAAAACAGCATTCAAAGATGTGTGCAACTACAGATGGTGACGTCTTCTGCTATTATGCATGATCAAAACCTCATGATATGCAAATATACATATAGCATCATTTCTATTCTGCTGCTCTGCGGTTCAACAGATTCCTTTGAGGAATTTCTTTTCTTGGTTTATCAGTCCATAATGCAGTCTTGCACTCCCTGCAAGCAGCACAATCTGGAGAGCTGGCAGAAAATAATGGATGTGGAGCTCTTCCAAGAATTTCAGCTCTGATATATCCCAGAGTAATGGTTAAACCAGGGAGCAGGATTTTACAGTATGAAGCATAGCTGCAAAGCACAATGAAAGTGGTGGTGGTGGTGGGGGGAGGGGGGGGCTATATGTTAGAACCTGAGACCATGAAGTGAGGCAGCAAACAGTCAGTGAAGGACACTGTGATGAGCTTTAATTAAATCCATAAACTTACTAAACATGTACCCCATTTGCCCATACAGTATATAACATTTATAATTTGGTAATTAAAAAAAATAAGAATAAAAAAATCTTAAAGATCAATGAGCTTCTTGTAAGTTATAATGAATATGGTGTAAAGGCAGTGTTTTTCTGGCATTTTAATGTTTCATTTAACCACATTTAACCTTCCAGCTTATTGCATCTACAAATGCAAAACACAAGTCATATTTTAACGTTGCCGCTCGCTCTTTAATTAGCTCGGTCAAAGTGTTGTTCTGCAGCTAAAATATGTTGCGATTTTGTCTGGGGATATTTTTATGGTTGTGTTTATAGAAAACTAGCTTTGTAATTAAATCACAATAACAATTCTAGTAATTTTGTGTATGTTTCCCAGTAGATGTGGTTTCTGTATGAACCCATGGCCGTGAATAAGTGGGACGATTCGCAAATCGGAAGTCTTTGTGTCAAAAAGAGTTGGTTTGAGGGTAAATATTCACACACAGACGAGCAACAGACTGCCTCCCCCAAGGCCAGTGGCTCCATGATACATAAAAGAGCCAAGTTGCAGACAATGAAGCCGAACATTTTGGAGGCATGTAAACAAAGCTTTAAAATGATGGACATGAGTACTGCTTGGCTTAACAAAAGCTGTAAGCAGTAGCGTTTGCAATATAAACTTGTTTGGTTCTTGAATTATTTGGCCTCTTTACAGTAAACTCCAACACTGTGTACACACATTCAGACAAACAGCAGCTGCTACAAAAGTTTCCTTATGAAAAGCTTTTTATTTTTATTTTTAAAAAGTTACTCTAAATCTCTTGACTGATGAATAGCTGAAGATGTGCTCCCAAAGAGATCCACTGTCACATAATGAAACCTGACACAGAGAAGTCTGATTGCTAGCATCATGGAAAGCACATCATCTGAGCCAACAGAGAGCACTCAAACTGCCCCTGAGCTCTGGAACAATAAACCATCCTTACGCCGTGGAAATAAAAAGATGCCTGGATAAGAAGCGCAGAAATATCTGAGGCTGCTTTTCAGACTCAGCCCGGAGTTAAGTCACGTCACATGATGTCTGCCAATTCCTCCTAAACACCTTCTCGAGGTCTTTGCGTCAGTTGTGAGGGACTCGTGCTTAGCTTTGGTTTTCTCTGGAATATTAAGTCGTGAGGCCATAAAACTGACTTCACTTACTCTGGGTGCCAATAAAACTGCACATATTACAGTGCAAGTTAGTAATTTAACTCAGATTTATCTGATTATAAGCTTTTAAACAAACTGATAAACTGACAAGTAGTATCTGTTTCTGTACAGTTTTGGCAGGACTTTGTCTTTTTTTATTGGGAAGTATATACAAAAACACAGGATTCTTCACTTTGGCTCATAAACACAATGCAGTGAATCACACATCCCTCTTATATTTATAGAGGATTAGATTTGGCAGCAGCTCCACAGACAAGCCCATGAATCTTCTCTCTCCTCTGCATACTTCTGACAAAAGGGATTAGGAATGATAATCAACAGCAACACATGTATGAAAAACAAGGGGGGGTGGGGGGCGCACATGGCTACTTCATGCGTTGTTTTACAAGCTTAATGTGACGTTCATGCTCGGGAGTATTGGGTGATTTGTAAACTTCTACATGGTTTGATAAACTATTAGGATGGAAACAGAAGAAGCCCGCCCACAGTTTCAAACAGGCTGTGTGTTTAATATTGTGGCGCACGTCGATCCATCTGTACCTTTAGCCTTCTCGATTTGAGTTGATCTTTTTGCACACGTTTTGCAATCCGCAAAGAGATATTTTCGATCAGATCTCGTTTCCTTAAAATGAGGATGTGAGCTTTTGTTTTCTTTTTTTTTTCCCCCCAATTCTGAGAAATGTCTGGGATCAACATGCGGTTTCAAAACGACGTGGAACAAAGATCAGAACACTTCGTCACGCGGAGAAGAACAAAATAACAATTTAGGGCTCTTGTTTGGGAACATTGGGTAATAGTTCTTTAAGGGCGATAAATTTATTCGTGATTATTTTTTTAGGATAATCGTGTGTTGGAAAAGAGATACGACTGTGCCAATCTAGGCAATGTAATTCAATTCACCTTTACTCCTAAATGAGAAAGAGCCCAGGAATGGTGAGCACCGACATGCCTTAAGTGGAAACACCTGATGTTCTTTAAGGTTAAAAAGACAAAAACAAAAGGGTGTTAAAGTGAAGCTTTATAGGCTGTAGCACTAATGGGGGATTTGTTTAGAGAGGAAGAGATATAGAGGTATAAACAAACAGACACCATGAGCGTCTTAGATCACCGCATAGTTGGTCAATAAAACTGTATGATGCAATGCAGCAACACTGACTCACATACCAGCCAGTAAATATGAAAAGGCAGTGTGCAAACATCTATTGTTTTCCTGTTTGAACATCCCTAACTTTGATTTATTCCAGTCCGATTATTCGTGCTACTGTAAATCTATAACCTTTTAATTTAAAGCACATAAAGATATTAAGTTGTCAGTGATTTAAAAAGTCCAATGAAGCTTTGACATAAATCGATGCAGTGTCCGTCCTGAGGGGAGAGTGGCTTTAATTAGAACCAAAAGGCTCGAAAGCTGCCAGTGTTGTAAAGCTCTGGCTTGCCAAAGCTTGGCGCCTGTCAGCTCAGCACAGCCTGCAATTTGTATTTCATGTGCACCATCAGAGCAAAATGAGAAACATTAGTTCAGGCATGTTGCACGGAGAAAATCTAAAAGTTGGCAAACAAAAAACCCCCCCCAAAAAAACCATACTACTTGAAAACATCAAAATGATTAAGTCAAGTTACAAAGTGCATTAAGTAGATTGAAACGCAAGCAATTAATCCTACAAATGAAGCACAGATCTCATTATGGACATAACGCAAATGCACAAAGGCTGTGCCATCAGCAATAATCGCATGTTAAACACAAAATCATGAGGAAATTGATCAAAGAGCTAGTTGCAGAGGAGTCATGGGACATAGCAGTGAGGGAGCAACGCAAAAGCACACTCTGGCTACTGACGCATAAGCCTTTTACTCCAAAACTGACA
Organism: Apistogramma diplotaenia; assembly: GCA_015052665.1. NCBI lineage: Eukaryota > Metazoa > Chordata > Actinopteri > Cichliformes > Cichlidae > Apistogramma > Apistogramma diplotaenia. The sequence continues at coordinate 98,937 of VOQJ01003304.1, forward strand.
GATTCGTATTCACACACACACACACACACACACACAAGCACCTCGCGCTGATCGGGATAAGAATGCGTAAATCAAAAAACAGCAAAGTGAAGGTTACAATGCCAAACAGGCAGAGCACAGGCGTTAGCATGTCTGTGTTGGCATGCAACCATGCTTACAGGTTATTTGAGGACTTTGGCCTGGAACATGAACATGGGAGCTGCTTTAAACTTGACACAACTGTAGAATCCTTTTGCCTTAAATCTTCTACTTCATGATACAAGAGGATGATTTGCTAAACGTGCATCTAACAAGCAATGTTCAGTGCGCTCTGCAGGCGCTGACCCCTCGGCCTGTGCGCTGCTTCCTGCTCTGCAAAGGGCAGCCCCGCACATGTCTGAGTCAGTTATACTATTCACTTATTACCTGACAGGAAACCCTTCGGGTGATGCTCTGTGGGTGACCTGAAAAAGCCAGTGGAAATTTACAGCTTTGTGTTGATGTGCAGACTTGTTGCTGACTTCGGATCGTGTTGATCCTGCCATTTGTTTATTTATTATCAAAGATGGATATGCTAAGCAGGTTTAATCAGTGAATTTTGATCTGGAGCTTCATTTTTCACTGAAGCGTACAGAAAACTACAAGACAGGCTTCTTCTAACTATTCTTTGATATTGTTAAAGACAACAAAAAGGGCACCTTATAAGGAAGTTTTGGTTTTGGTTATCGTTTATCTTATATTCACCTAAACTGATATCTGGGAACACTGGAGATTTGGTAACATATTAGCTTGTTGTCAGGTTAACACTGAGAGACGGACAGTTAACCTAAGAGTTATTATTCTAAAATAAAATAATATATTTTAACTGTTACTTTTTAAAGTTGCGCAACACTTTCCTAAATTACTCTCTGGAGAAAGTAATTTCTTAATTAGTTTTGTGTTACTCCATAAAATGGCTTGAGATGCTTGGCACACAGTGTAACCAAACCTTTGGCTGACACATATCCTGATCCTAATGAGGACACACACGAGACTTTCTTTTAGAGCTAAAGTACAAACACAAAGCTGAAAGCTTTTCAGTCATCTGAAATTGTTTCTTAAAGTTTGTAAAGGGAGTTCCTATGATCCTTGGTGGGCAGCTACAAATTTCAGTCGAGCTTGAAAGAAGGACGTGAAGACTTTGGAGCAGGGGCTTCTTAGTCGGCACCCTCTCAGTCCTCGGAGATGTAAAACTTGCTTCACTGTGGACAGTGACGCTGGTGGTCCAGTTGTTTCCATCAACTGGAAACTTGTGTGTGATGTACAATCATTCCAGGCTGGAAAAAGAACAGTTCAAAGAAATCACTGAGACCATGACGTTCACGTGCAGCTGTAGGCTTCTGACCACAGCTGTAGGTTTTAGGTGAGAAGTGATTAATGCTTAAATACAAATTATGATTCCAAACAAACGTCCCAGCACTTCAGTGGCACCAGGAAGAAACCCAAACCCTGCTGCCAGTTTTAATCCTGAAGACAGCCACCACCCTGCAGGCCATTTCCGGAATTACCGTGGTAACTGAGATGAGTGTGGAAAATTTGTTGCCAAACTCAAGCACTAAATTGATCTCTTACAGTCAGAAAGAAGCAAAACTCAGCAAGCCAACAGCAAGGCCCTACATGCTCAGAAACCAGCACTATTACCTCACAGCAACATCTAGGTCACTTCGTGACACAGTTTAGAATTCCTTTTAACAGCCACTGGGCAGTAAATGACAAGGGCTCATGCTTTTCTGGCTGCAGCTCATTCATTTGCAGGTATAACTTAAGCAATGGAAAACATACATGCCTGCATGACCCACATCCTTTTCCTCCTACACGTCCTGTGAGAAAAGAAGAGTGAGCAGCCGGACTCAGCTGCAGGAGAGACGAGAATGCTCTCACAGGTGTTGACAGGGCTTCATGTGGGGATTATATGAGACAGAAAAAACAAAGGACTCCTTACTTCAAATCGTCTACATCGCAGTTACTCGTGTATTAGCTGACGAAAGAAGATTAAACACTGCTTGAGCTCTCATTTAGACATTATGCTAACATGATCTAACTTTTAATGGCTGATATCTGAGATGAGGTAGACAAGGAAGAAAGAAGAATTGTTTCATTACTGATGCCACAGATATTGTGGAGGTTATTGAGCTCAGAAATTACAGGACCAGGAAATGGGAGGCCTAACAAAAGATGATGATAAAAAGGTGTGATCATAACAGAAGAACCCTCAATGGACGTCCTCCTCAGGATTAGGGTGTAGTCCAAAATAGTAGTTCCCAGCAGTACTCTAACTCAATTTCCAGTGTCTAAAAAATGGTAAAGAGAGTTAAAGAGAACAAAGACACCTCCCCACCCCCCACAATATTTGTCTGTAAAGAAATGTCTATAAAAGTCCATCAGTTTTAAGTGAATGGCTCTCCTACCCGGGATCGCCAGGATATCCACATCCCCGATAATGGATATCCTGTTTAAGACTTCCTCTTCCATCCACCGCTCATTGTTTAGGAATGCAGATACATTTAAAAAGCTAATAAAAAGCTAAATTGTTGTTGGCTGATTGCTTAGAGTTTGTATTTTTGCACTACAGTCCCTCTTTGTTCAGACATGATCATTCAGTGGAAGTCACGCTACAAATGGACCACAAATGGAGCCCATAAACCATAAAATGAGTCGCTTTCTTGCAGATTTATGCATAATTAGATTTATGCAGATGTCTGCTGATCATTTTCACAGCATTCACACCCTTGCCTCATTCACTGGTTGTTTTAAAGTATGCTCTGTGCATCTTTTTCTAGCTAGTTTCCTGTTTTATTTTGGAAAGATCACTTCCTTTATGTCTATTTTCCTCCTGATGAGGCACTTGATTGCTACATGATTCTGCACATCTCTGGTCCAGTTAAAAACTATGTAAAGACTGAATGACCTTATAGTGATGTTCAGTTTAAACTGAAGATTTTAATGCAGGTGAAATAAAAGCAGAACAAAGGCTGGCAAAAAATAAAAAATAAATAAAAAAAATAAAATAAAACTCTGGCGTACACTTCAAGCAACTAAAGCGTCAACCGACTCCATAAATGATTCAGTGAACCAACAGCAGCCTCATCAATAGGAGATGTTTCCTGAACAGAAAGTTCTGAAGTGTTTCAGATAACACTGCGGTTCGTTTTAAGAACAAATAGTCCACAAGAGGCATCTTTTTAAAATTTCATTCACATTTCCTTTGGCATGTTCTTTTTAATTTGATACATGGTCATAAATTCATAAATGACTTAAAACTAGAGCAAAACACACACACACACACACACACACACACACACACACACACACACACACACACACACACACACACACGCAGCTCTCTTAAAACCGCAGTGAATGAGCACAAAACACATCCTGTGTAATAGAAGTCTCTTTTCTGCAGCTCCTGCCTTTCACCCACACAAAGACAGCAGTGTGGGAGACAATGAGATGCAGCCACACCCAGTTCAGCCAGGTAAGACAGACACACGCAAATCTCCTGAGATGTGGAACACGCTCACATTCAGCCTATGGAACAAAAACAACATAGACACACCCTACCACTTGGTGTAACATCATAAGATCACATTGTCATGAGTGGTTCTGAAAGGCGGGGGCACAGACAAAAGGTATTAACTTTCCTAAAATAATATGTTATATGACCGACTGGATTCCAGGAGACTCTTGGTTTGACTTTTGGAATTAAAGGAAATATTCTGCATTGATTAACAAGCTGAGATTTATTATCAATAATCAGTACTCAGATATGACGTTTTCATTTCCTGGTTCAACCTGACATGACGTAAGGATGACAGTGCAGCTGCTGATGAACATGAAAATAAATAAGTGGGTAAACAGTCACACAAATGATCAGAAAACTGGCCAACAATTTTCAGCATTGTTTTAATAACTGTGAACTTTATTTTTATATATTTAATAAATGGATGAATTTCAATTTAAAATCTGCTACAAGGTGAATATTTCAGTTGTGGCCCCCCTTCAATAAAGAAAGAAAGAAAGAAAGAAAGAAAGAAAGAAAGAAAGAAAGAAAGAAAGAAAGAAAGAAAGAAAGAAAGAAAGAAAGAAAGAAAGAAAGAAAGAAAGAAAGAAAGAAAGAAAGAAAGAAAGAAAAATTGAGTATTTGGGGGATTTCGACTGTTGGTCAAACAAAAAAGTAAAAAAAACAAACAAACAACTTTTTAATTCAGGTTGTTGCTGTGTTTCATAATGTCCTATATAATTTTTTGTCCAATCTAATTTGTTAAAAGTTATAACTCAGACAAAATTAATAGAGAAAATCATTATTAAGTTACAGATGATTTTGTCCCAGCCTTGAGCCACTTTTCCACATTCACTGGTGACTCATAAAATTCACAAAATTCGATCACTAATACAAACTTTGGTGACTGTTACTTACGGACAAACAGAGAACGCAACACTGCATTCGCAGGAAACGAACATAATATATAAGAAAATGATATAAGTCTTTTTTGAAAACACATAGATGCTAATAATCGCTGTGTGTGATGATGATTTTTGCAGAGTTTTGTACAGATTGGCCCACCTGTTAGGTACACGCAGACAAATATACATACACATGCTACAATCATTATAATAAGATTAAAATGATATATGGGGGAAAACATCTGACGCTGTGCAATGATTCCCATCCATCCATCCATCCATCCATCCATCCATCCATCCATCCATCCATCCATCCATCCATCCATCCATCCATCCATCCATCCATCCATCCAATATCATCAAAAGTAATAGGTAAGAAAACAAATTATATATAAAAACGAAAGAAAAAAATCCCCCCTCAGACCTAATTAATGATTTAAATAATGTTTATCTCTCAAGGGAGGAGAATCTCATTACCTGAGCGGCAGTGGGTACACGGCAAACAGCGGAACATCCCGTTGGCATGCTCTGTGTAGGTCTGTCCATGCTCACAGGGAATGCAGTTCCCCAATTCCAGGTCTCTTTCACAGGCCTGACTTACATAAGTTCCTGTAAATGAAGAAGAAAACAATCACACAACCAGTCCAAACATAAACACTCTACATGTCCACCCAAAGAGCTAATTTACTGATGAGCTGTGTTTCCTGCTGACATCAGAGCAGGACATACCAGAACAAAGCATCGCACCATGTTAGCCTCTAATAACTGTAAACCAGAAGGAATATTAATATTAGTTAGAAGAAACAGAAGGTCTGAATCATGCAGTGGGGCAATATTATTGCAAATCAGCGAATCAGTGGACCTCCTTCACTTGTCGACTGTCATGCTTTGCATTTTTATACTCAAGTCGGAGTACAACCGCCTTATTCCCATGTGTCTTCAGGATTTGTCTGATGCACAAATGAAAAAGAGCGGAGAAAAAAAATCCTAAAGTTAAAGGCATCTCTGGCTGGAGCTGCTGAGCATCCAGTAAATGAAGTTGAGGTGTTGCGGTTGGTTCAGAGACAGAACCGCTTCTTTTCAAAGTGTGGTCAAAACAGACTTACGATTTAGACACATTCAGAAGGAAAAAAAAGCTTACCACAGCGGCTCACTGTGGCTTTAAAATATGTGCTAGCAACAGAGGAACTGGCATAATGATGATAAAACACAATAATATAAGAACATAAAACCAAACAGAAACAAGACAAACAATGAGGAGATTGCATTACTACCAATACCTATCAGCTATTAATCAATAACCTATAAACCTTCACTTCAAACTGGCAAGCTTTGATTTAGAGCTATTATTACATTTGCAGCTTTTTCACCAGCCATCATTGAGCTAATGTTAAAGAAAAAAAGACAATAAAACAAAAGATTTGACGAAATATTAAAAAAAAAAGCATTTCTTAGAATCCACTGTGGCAAATGAAGTAATTCAATCACTTTGTAGAACCATGCAGTAATTGCATCTTGGCTAAATATGTATACACCCCTCCCCCAATCAGCCTTATTACATTTAAATAATAAAAGAATTTCTGCTTTTAATGACTCGAGCTTTAAAAATAACCGCTGCTTCATTCCCTGCACATTTCACTTCACATTTCGCTCCTCAGCTGCTGAGCTGAAGCGTTTGTTCGCTGCTCCTGGCCATCACACATTCTTTCCAGATCAGGCAGACATTATTTTGCAAAGCTAGTTTGGGTTCAGTTTCAACTTATGCCTCTGACATTTCACTTTTCTTTCTTTTTTGTCCACGCAACATGCCAGTCGAAATGTTGGCTCTGACCTGCGCTCAGGCCAGTTTGTATTGTTCTAGATGCAGCTTTGTTATCCGCCTTACCAGCCTTGCAGTTGAGGCAGCAGCGTCCCTGGTAGAGGTACTGTTCGTTCTCCGCACACGCCCTGTGGCGAAGGGTTTGGTTTTTGTATGCATCTCTGGACCACTGAGATGCTGGAGGTTCTGCTGCGTGACAAAGCCAGATGAAGAGCGCTGCCACCTTCACCTGCATCATCAAGGTCTGAGAGAAAAACAGGAAGATGGACAGGGAGGGAAAAAACAGAGAGGAGAGAAATGAAAGACTTGAATAAGATTTGCTTTATTCTCGTGTATCCACAGTACTCACCCATTCAAACTCATCACATGAAGGACAGTAAAGAGGAGAATCTATGTTCATAGGAAACCTTGTGGGAGCAATCTACATCTTAATTTGAACCATCTGATCTGAACATCTGCCGTGGGAAAGCAATTAAGGGAGCTGTGCAACCGGTCAGAACTAGAGGCAACGCGAAACTCGTGTGTGCAGGATGCAGAGCTACACGCCAACTACATGCAGCGCAAGAGGCATCCAAACTTAATTAGCCCTTGATCTGGTTTTCCTCTAGTTTAAAAAGCAGGGGATCTGCTTCCTCTGCTGTGGGTGTAACAGAGTTTGATAAGGTATCTTAGCTAGCAGCAGCATGATGCCCATATCAAATGTGGGTTCAGAAATCCATTCATGTGCTAGATAATAACAGGTTTGTGGGGTACTGAGAAGAATACACTTTAGTGTGGCCCCCAGGCGCTGGTGTTTATTCACACGCTTTTCAGCATGTCAACGTGAGAAGGCCCCATTCACTGGCAAACAACACACTTTAGTGCCTCTACTTCAAATGACCCACATTCTTAAAGCCAGACTCTTTGAATGCCGGGACATGCGACACCGACATGAAGCGCCTCGAATGCAACGTGACACCCGGTGGGTAAATGAAAGTCCTAGATTTGGAGGTTTTGTCTCTCCTGTGCACCCTCCACCCCCCAGCCTCCGCTGGAGCAGGAGAGAAAGAGACGGGTTGGGTGGAGAGGGCTCGGCAGTGAGGGAGAGAAACTGTAGACAGCAGGTTGAAGATGGGATGTTCTACAGGGAATAGGTACTCTAAAAAAGACAGTGTGGGAGAGTGAGGGGAATAAAGGCTGAGAGCAGATAGAGAGAGGTAGAAAAAGAGGAACAGTCTGGGGCAGAGGCTGACTCCTGACGCTAGACTTGACTCTCTGGAGGGCCGCCATGCCTTGTTGTTCAAAGGAACTTTCCTCCCTCTCTCTCCTTTTCCCTTCGTCCTCTCCCTCTGCTCACGTCAGACTTTCCAAAGACGCTGAGAAGCAGACGTGGAGTTGCAGACGCCCGGCAGAGCAGTCACAATCACACCATTTACATCTATCCAAACATTCTCGGGAAGGGGGAGGCAGAAGAGAGAAGGGGAGGGGGGCAAAGTGGGGGG